>VZTL01000259.1:13831-49184 GCA_013400535.1 Scopus umbretta
GGGGGGGGAATAAATTTTCAAAAACCTGTGGAATACGGATATTTAAACATCTGCTTGTTGCAGTTTTGGGGGAAAAAAAAATTGCCATTTGAAATCGCCTGTACTGAGTCATCCTGCTAGCGTGGCCTCAGGGCCTTCGTTTCCCCAGAGCTACAGGAGGCAATGGCACCTGGCAAACGCACCTGAGCAGGATGGGGCAGCTCTGCTGTAATGCCTGCTGTGAAATTGCAGCCAGGCTCATCGGAGAAGTCCCTAGGACAGGGGGAGAATGGGTTTTCACTGGCTGAACTCTCAGAGCTTTAAACCTGATGAGTTAGTGAAAATGAAGAGGGGAGCGCATAGCAACGATGAAAAGTGTGATTGCCTTTACTCACACTTGAAAGTAAGCATGATAAAAGGAAGATACAGGATGTCTAACCTAAAAAAAACATAAGCAGCATTTAATAATGGCAATAATGCATAGAGTGAGACATGAGAAGCAAAGAACAAATGTTCATAAATTATTTGTCAAGTCTTCCTGTGTTTCAGTTGTCGCTCCCAACTACAACAAAGCAGATAAAGCACTAGAATCCAAGGGGAAATTGTTATGCTCCTGAGAATCAACTAAGGAAGGATCAGTTAGGTGCTCTTGAGTCAGCTGTGCCTCATGAACTCCCTCCTAAGACTTGTCAAGACCTAGCTGAAAAGGATCATGGAGGACAGGTGGGGTTCAAAAAGAGCAGGCATAGCACCTGCCAGTGTGGGGGAGGAAAACTTGGGGATTTATCAGCAGGTCCATGTAACATAAATTCCAGTAAATGTGCCAGAAGAAAAACTGTAGATGCCTAAAAGCCAACAGGGAAACAACTGCCAGAGTGAGCCTCTCAATTCATTTCTTCTAGCAGATAATATATGTTGTCAAGTGTGAAGACGCATTCAGTGTCAGGTATTTTGGCCTTAATGGTGCTTCAGGTGTTACTTAGCGTAAACTTGGCAAGCCAGGAAAGTATGGGTTACATGAAAATGCTGTAAAGTGAGAAAGTAAAAATGTGGGGATAATCATACCCCAAAAAGTTGTTATTTATGGTCTACTTCGAAATGCAAGGAAGTGTTTGGGGATCCACAGGGATCTGTTGTGGTCCCATTCCATGTAATGGTTTGTTACATTCTGTACAATGTTTCAGTGAGATAATGCCATAACATGTTCCAGTGACATCTAACCTGGAAGGATAAATTGGAGAAAAGAGGTCTAAGAATTGGAAAAGGTTCAGAAAGGACAACAAGGACAACCAAGGATGTAGACTGGCTTCCATGTAACTGGGAGCTGAGTTGGAACTCTGCTATCCGGAAAAGAAACGCTGGAGAGGACACAGTAGAAGTGGAAGAATGATGAGTGGTGTGGGGAGAGGAGATGGGGAACTATCGTTCACTCTGTGCAGTCAGGCAAGGGAACACTGAACAAAGCTGGTAACAACTAGTTTCAGAAGCAAACAAAAAGACATAGTACAACTGCAGTTCTTGCCAAATTGCTGAAAACTGACGTAGTCACACATACAGACAAGTTCATGGAACAAATATCCACAGAAGACAACCAAATACATAAAAGTCATATCTGCTTCAGGAAGCCCCTAGCTATCCTCAAATTATTTGGAGCTTAGATTTAGCTTTGATACTAGAAAAATATTTTCCGATAGCTATAGCGGTAGTAGAATACGTTGAGGAGACATACGATTAGATTATTCGCAAGGGGAGCATATGAGAGGAGTGATACAGATCCATTCATCTTTCTTTGGGATGAAGAGATGACTGGATGACCACCTTGAAGTCCCTTCCTAAAATTCTGTGGAAAACACTAGGTATCTGTTACTTACATCACAGTAAGACTGAACATTCTTTGAAGAAGAATCCCCAATCACAAAAATAAGCAATTTACGTAAAATAAACAAATCCAAAATGCGAGGAGGATAATTTTAAGTGAAAATACAGGAGGGATAAAATCATACAGTGAGTTTTAATGTTTTAGCAAAGGGTGCTGTGAAAATACAAAAAAACCTATTCCATTTTTCAAAAATAAACGTTCCAAATACCCACAGCATTGTTAAAAAGAACTCTATAAATTCGTGATGTGCAAATTTTCTGTTCTGAAAATGCTAATAAGCTTAACAACAAATTAAGCTTTACCATTGATGTATAAATGAGATACCAGCTAACAACTTTCTTTTCTGAACAAAGTTAATTATTTGAATACATTTTTAATAACTGTTGGTTTGTTAGATGTATGTTTCTACTGGTTAGCGTTACATGGAATATTGTAGTAGACTAGAAATGATCTAGTGTACCAAAATACCTACTTCCATGTGACAAATTTAAATACCTAACTGCTTAAGGTTTACTTTTTTGATCTGTCAAAAAAGAGAGAAAAGAAAGATTAGAGTCATGTGTTAATAAGATCCTGTCTCAAATACCTACTAGATATGTGGTGGCTAGACTCCAGTCTTCTCTAAGAAATTACCAGATGGCTTCCAGTCCTTTTATCAGATTTATTTTTCACAGTCATTGGTAAATGAGGTAATTGGGATGTTGATTATACAGGCAAGACTTGTAAATTTAACACACCCCAATGATGAATGAAAGGAGTTTGTGCTTCCTAGGGATCAGACCTAGTTTACAGATAGCGGATAAAAACATTAGAGTAGTTGTTTAAATTCTAAGACAGCCTTTAACAAGAGAAGAAGAAAAAAAAAAAAAAAAAACCTCAATATATAATAACACTGCCTGATCTTCAGAGAGCCCCTAGGTACCCAGATGACAGCCTGAACTCCCCTGGTAAATGATAGCAGCTGAGGTATTCCATCTAAAAGTCAGTCGATTAGAATACCTGGAGAGTGCTAAGAGGGCATACACACTGAAAGACCTTCAGCACTGGAACTCATTGTCTCCTTTATACTGGTAGTCAGAATATCAACTTTCAAGAATGTTGCAAAGCCCATGCATTTTCTCAAGCCTTTGTTTTATTGGTGATTGAAGAGTATTTTTTAGTTTTAATTATGAATGACGGTGTTTAAAGCTGTTGGTTTTGTAGCTCTGTAACATGTAAAAGGCATTAAGGGCAGAAAAAAATTACATGTTTTGATTATTATGGGCACATGTCTGGTCAACCTGGCTCAGAAAAAAAGGTTTTATTACCTCTGAAATGTTACAAAGAGAAGCAATAAGAATGGTCAATGATACCGAACGGCTTGTGTATGAGACAAAGGAAACAAGACTAGGACTCTTGCATGTGAAAAGAGTGGATTCAAATGGACGTGATAAAGGTTTATAAAATCTTAAAATCTTATCAGTGTGGAGAAGGTGACTAGGAAATGAAGTTAACAGGCAACAAGCTTAAAACAAATGTGTTGCAGAGGCCAGGGGGCAAAGTGTGTTCCAACAAAAATTAAACAGTTCATGGAGTACTGGATCATCAGCAGATTTTAAGCATGATGTAGCATAACCTGAGTGAGTCACTGAACTTCCACACCCAGGTGCGGGAACCAAGTAAAGAAGGATACTGTGCACACCTTGTTCTGTAAAATGTAAGTATGCAAGTGATAGAAGGGGACGTTTTCATCCCCCGTCATGGTCAGACACAAGAAGCCAGGCTGGCCTTATGCAGTATCATAGTTATTGCCTGGAACAGCACATGCTCTGGTCGAGCATTTTTAAATCCATGCAGATGCCTTTGCTAATCTCTGCAGAAGAGCAAATGTGCCTAGCTGTGTTGCCAAAACAATGCTTTCTCCTTCCCTTGTTCACAAGATTCTGCTGCCTGGATCTTGTCACACTCCTCCTTCCTTTGCAGACCTGCATGATATTGTTGCCAGGACAATATTCACCTGCAGCACTTGTACAGAACACTTACTCCAAGTGTGAAGGCTCGGGTGTAAGATGAAAAATGGGTCCTATACATGCTTTTTAGAGCACAAGCGTTAAATACTTTTTAAAATATTAGGTGAAAAATGTGGTTTATTTTGCTGCAAATACTTGATGGAGTGGAGGAGCCCTTTCAACAAGAATGTTAGCCCAACTTGAGTTTATCACGTGTTTCTTCTGGCAGGTAATGGAACAAGCAATAGGATATAAATGAGGTGTCATCACATTATTCATGATTTTGAAATCCATCCTGTGTTGCATTCTACCTCTACTGGTCCAAAACATTATATAGTTGTCTTTTTCTGATTTCATTGGTATTAAGAAAGAAAAAGGACCAACTACAGAATGTCTCCCTACTTAAGTGTTCCTTAGAAAAATTAGTATGTGAGTTCCATTTAAGTAAAATAAACAGTATATTGCAATTCTCCCCTCCTTGGTCTACTTCTGTGGGCGAGTCGGCAACAGTTCACGTTCAGCTTTGCCAAAGGCTGCTAATGCTGCTAATAGAAACAAACAGTATTGGCATGCTCTTAAACAGTGACAATCTGTGAGGATATCCAGAGCTTTTTCCTTTTATTCCAAGTTTCAAAGAACTACAGTTGTTCAGGGGCCAAGATCAGAGCTTACTCCAGTTTCTAAATGGCCTTACTAGGGTAGAGGATGAATGAAATGACCTATTGAGGTCCCATTCCTTTTGTGTGTGTATGATTCTGGATACACTTACTAGCAGAACCACAACACGTGTGACCAACAACCGTTGTTTGCCTTTGCTCATCAATAGCAATCAAAGAGGAGAAAAGCAAGGAAACTTGAGAATATATGTCCTTTCTAAAAGAATATCCTTTGAGACCCTCTGTAAGTGCAATGATATTTCAAGGATACACCACTGCCACAGGACGTATTTAGTGGTGTCTTTTAAGAGCAGCAAAATAAAGGGCTGAAACAAAACAGAAGTATTAAGGGTATGCAATCAATTGCAAAAATGTTGTAAGG
This sequence comes from Scopus umbretta, assembly GCA_013400535.1. Lineage (NCBI taxonomy): Eukaryota > Metazoa > Chordata > Aves > Pelecaniformes > Scopidae > Scopus > Scopus umbretta. Next base: position 18,716 of record VZTL01000259.1, read on the forward strand.
TCTTATGTATTTAGCTTCCAGTTCAGCGCTAAACACAAATATATTCAGGGATGCATATTCAAAAGTTACAAGGATTGTTACAGCAGTCATTTAAAATCCTTACTAAATTTTGTTTTAAATAGAGAATATTTTACAGTCAAACACTGGATGCGCTATGATCTGCAGTCAGCAGGGCAGAAATGCTACCAGAGAGCAGGTAGACAGTGAAGACATAACAACATAAGCTCTTACTGTTATTTCAGCCAGAGTTGCTTGAGTTTATTATGTTTTTAAGATTTTTCTTAGTTCTTCTTGGGTCACAGCATGGATAGAATCAATGGTTATTACCTTCCATGTTGTCACAAACTGCTCTGGAAAGAAAGGAAGGAGGATGCCCACTACCTGACTCCTTTCCCTAGCAATAAGCTACGCAGTCTCCCTACCCTAAATACAAGATCTCCCTCGACCTAAGTACAGGGTCTTCCACTACCGATCTCATGAGGTCTGCTATCCAGCCAAACTGCTTGGGCTTCACCAGGATAAGAAAACAAGACCCCTTTCCCTGACTCATGAGGGAAGATCATCAGCCAAGCCCCTCGACTGATTTTGCTCCTGCATTTTTTGACCTTGTTTCAGGTTTTCGTGCACAAACTCATTCTACTTGCCAAGATGTTCCCAAACAGATAGGACATACTGAATGGCATTTGCAGCTTTGAAGCCTTATTCTTTCCACTGTAGCAGAAAGAAGTCTAGAAGGAAAAGCATCTCCTGAATCTAACAACTCCTTTGGTTGATGACTGTATAAAAATTCAAGGAAGGAGAATCCAGTGGAGGCCCAAAAGCAAACCACGTGGTAACGTGATGTCAGTGGTCAGTGTCGGTGGTCACAAATTTCAGTATCACTTTCAGAGGCTGACTTCAACTCCAGATCCACCCAGCTGGTTTGAGGGCTGCATAAATGTCTAAGGGTCTGTCTTTTTAGTAGACTACTTTATAGCAGACTTCATCATCCAAAAAAGCCTCAGCTCAACCCTATGACTTGTTAATATGTCCTGGGAAATTCCTGCTTGAACAGTGTGCTTTTCCAGTTGTATTGCTACTGTCCATGCCTACATTGACTGCCATGGAGAATTAGGCACCTCCAGGTGGTAATCAGTTCCATCTAGTTTAGAAATTGGTATTACACAGGGGTGAAATACCTTCTGAGGTGTCTGTAAGAAACCTGTAGTGAGACTAGGTCTCAAAGTGAAACCTTTTAAGTGACTAAAATTAGCTGCAAGTAGTAATATTAGCTAAAATTAGTTATACCATGACAGGTATCATCAATAATGCTTCCAAATTTTATTAATTTCCTTGGTGTCAAGGAAAAAAAAATGTCATTCTAAGGAAAGACTAAGATTCCCAACTTACCACTTACAGCTTTTAAGTCATTTGCTGATTGAATGCCGTCCGCAGAGTTCTCTTCAGTAATGAGATAAGCAGACACTAATATATCTATCTTTGCACTCACATATCGAAAGATGTCACATTCAACTGCCTAAGAGCAGTTGGTCAAATTTGTCTTTCGCAGTGAATGAAACCAAACGAATTATCAGTCCTGTGAGAGAAACACCGTCCCTGGATTTTACAGGAAGTTCATTGTCATCAGCATTCTCAGGGGAGACCAGAGATAAATGGTTTCTTTTCAAAAAGATAATACCATCAAAACAATTAAAACTGTGGAGCTTGTGGCATTTATTTTGCTATGAGCAAAGTCTTCTTCAGAGATAAATATTATTTTATTTTCAGGATTTGGAGGAATGCAGGTTGTTGTCAGAAAGGGAACGCAGTACTAAGTAAAAATAAAAACGTTCAGCTCCTTCACTCTGTTTTTCGTCTGTGTATTCTTCACACAGACATACAAAACTGTAAGAACTTACAAACTAGTTATCCTACAGCATCAAAGAAAGAGAGAAATTGGTATTGATATTTCTGGTTTTAAATCCCCAGAGAAGTGTGTGGCATAAAGACTTAAGTGAACTTTGGATCTCATTTTCTGTTGCATCTTGTCTCTCATTAGCTTAGCTAGGTCTTCACAAAGACTCTTCTCTGGACAGTGCTGAGCCCAAGCATCCAGTCCTAAATTGGACCTTTTCGGCATCACGGGATACCAACATATAGGAACGAATTCAATGTGTGGTAAAGTGCATTTCAGCTCTATTCTGTTGCCTCCTTTTACCAAAAAAAGACATTCTGCTAAAGTTCAGATTCACTTTAGCAGGCCCTATTCAGTTACTGCCAAACTATGACAGGACTACTTGAAAAAAAAGATCAAATCTCTTCAGAAAGGAAAAATATCATTAAATATTTACAAATGGTAAAAGAGTATCTCTTTTTTTTTTTTGTCTGCCACTCATCCTGAAGGAGCAGATAGCGTGGTAGCTCATGTTTCATCAAGGAATGAACTGAACATCTAATAGAGTATGATATTTTTATGGGATACTCCAGATAGGCAGGCATGATCTGATGCATTTCCCCCTGCAGTTCCATTAGCCTCGATTCCCTTCCCTAGCAGTGGAGTCACGAGTGCAATTTAAGTTCTTCCTGGAAGCTGCTCTGCCAGCAGAGATTTTCTTCTCCGCTGCATTGCGGTGTTAGGAGTCAGCACATCTTTCGGAGTGTGGCTTGGAGCCATTTTTCACAACAGCCATGTGCTCCTTGTGGCCTGAGCCAGCTTCTTCTGGACACACCAGCAGACTGAGGTCTGCATCTTCTCTGCAGGAACTTGCCTGTGCTGAAAACAAGGCTGTGTAACAGAGAACCTTTGCAGTATTACGGTAGAGATCAACTTCACTCACAGAGACCTACTTCAGCTACCTTCCTCTTTCCTGTGTTACCATCAAAGAACATAAGACATTCACAGAAAACTAGTCCATGCTTCTTTCCCTCTGCTCTTTAGAGGACTGCTCGTACTGCTGGATAGATGATGCTCTTAGGACTGAGGAAATCGGATCAAGCCACTCCAGACAGAGAACTGTGCATAATCCCAGTGAAAACAATGATGAAGGATCTGTACGTGTCTCTGTGAATCCCACTACTAATGCAGCTGCATGCCTGCACTATACGTTAATTGAAACAGCTGTATTTTAGTACATCTGACCATCTAAAATGCTACCGCAGTTAGACTTACAGTAACCTTTTCAGGATATATTAGGTGTGTATCGTTGGATAGATAGGCTTTATACATATATACATGAATCCTTGTTTTTCCAGATGCTTTTTGGATTCCAACAGCTATTTTCAGCCTTTTTGTCAACAGTATTGAGGTTAAGAAAATGTAGCATTAAGCTGTTTCACTTTTATCTGTTATCCAGACTGGAAATCAATTGTTTCATTTGCATATCCATCTTAAAAACAATCAATGCAACCTTACTTTGTTGTCAATGGAATTTATAAGACAATTATAATAATAATATGGATTATGTCCACATTTATTTCTACTGCCAAATGAAATGTGAACTTGGCTGTATTCAGATTTGAGATCCGAGCCTCATTATTTGTGCTGTAGGTGGCAAAGCAATACTAATAGAGAATATATCACAAAATAAGATACATTATTTCTATATCTTGTCTTAGTTTTGAGGAGTATTATCCTATGTAAAAATGCCAATTTTATAATCACTTAAACCCATTTTAATATCTTCTTTTAATGGATGAACTTAGTTCCCCACATAATACTGAAGGCCGTGTTCTAGGAAGTACAAATCGTGTATACTTTGGCTGGGCTTCTTTTCATTGTACTATGAAAAGATTTCATCAAGGGGGGAAACGCACTCAGTTTCTTTGATTCCGCCAGTTGGCAGGTGAGTAGCTGTGGGCCAGGACATCAGAGAAACTCCCCATCACTTTTTCTGGTTTTATTTTATCTGCATTGTTGAACTATTGAATTCTTTCCTTCTGTTTCTTTCCTGCTTTGCTATATGAACGATACTAAATCCTGGTTTCTCTGAGAACTATGACTGCTGTAAGAGAGGTACAGATCTTTTTTAAATTTGTTTTAATTCTCATTAGAACCTAACATAAGGTTAAAAATGTTATTGTCTCTTTTTATGACCCACATGATTTACACTGACTCTCAATAACATTTCTCAACTGAAGTACCACCAATTACAGTTTGTGCGGCATCCGTTTCTATTCTCTGTAGAGCAGTTAGTGCTACTTGACGCCTACCTACATTTCCTTAAAGCTGAGTTGCCGAAATTTCTCAATAAAAAAGTGTCCAGGCTCAGAGATGTATTTTTAACTCTCTCTTTGTCTAACACATCTATGCTCCTGGTCTGAAGCAACTCTGTCAGTTCTGTTATATTTCTCCCTATTAATTTCTCAAAAGGAAGTTTTCCTGTGCCTTGAAACAAATCCACAGTGCTCAAGGATTAGAGTGAAGATGCTTTGAACTATTTCGATAATGTCATAGCCCTTAACTTTGCAAGATCTTCACTGGAGTTTGAAAAGCTTACAACTATGTCTTATTAAAAAAAAAAAAAAAACAACAAAAAACCAAACAAACCAAAACCACACCAGCATCAGTCTTCTTTTAGTAAAACCCATCTTCTGCACAAAGCATTTCTGAGCAGAAAATACCAAGAGGTAAGACATAGATACAAGCCTTTGTTTTGCAAACCATTATGCTTCTCTCTGTATATCAGCCTACGTGGAATCAGTGAAGAGCTGACTATTTAAATGTCTGCTTGGACAATAAGAAGTCAATAATTATTCTGTCCTTGTCTCTCTAACTTTGGTGATGCTGTTCTTGTAACAGTCTTGCTGGCTGTCATGTTTTCCCTACCACTTCTTTCTTTAGTTGTGTTGCAACTTTATTCTGTGCAGCTGCAGCTCTCTACAGATGTGAGGGGGTTTTTTCCTCCAGATAATTATGTCAATTTCTTTATACTCTTTCCTGTTTCTAGAACATGAATATTTACAGTTCTGCAATGATAACAATGACTTAAAAGTCCTGTAATCTATTATCTCTATACTCGTCAAAGGTCACAATAGGGAAACCAGAAAGGTGAACAATGCTGAAATACTATATTACATCCTGAACAACAACCTAGACATACTAAATGAACAGTAGAACTAATTATTTTGTTGAATTTGCTGCAAATGTAGAGTTTACAATATACCAAGATGTTCATTATCTATCCCTGTTTCAGGTCCTCATTAACCCTGTAAAAAGTACGTTTAGGCTGACTCTATTTGCTGTCATTCTAGAATTGGTTCTCTTTTGAAGGACCAGCCAAAACTATTAATTTGTTCCTGATCAACTAATTTCCTTCTTGGAAGTGTATTAAAACTGGTCTAATTTTTGTTGTTGGGAGACAAGGGAGCAGTCTGTCACTCAGAAAAGTTCAAAGGCAGGCAATCTCCTTTCTTTTCTCAGGCAAATAAATAAATGAATGAATTATATACACATCAGAAAATACTGGGTTGTTCCATCCTTACTTAATAATAACTGGAGATAACTGATATGAGGTTTCTCTGCTACTTGCTGCTGATGCTATACAGGTGGACTCCCCTTGGTATCCCAAGCCTGCTGTAGGGTGTTGCTGCAGGAGTTGTTGATGCCTGTGAACAAGCTAATAAAGTACCAACAGAAGATCAAAAAGTTTCAGATAAACATCCAAATTACTTTTCAGCTTTGTATCAACATATTGCAGGTTGCAAATTGCTGTCTAAGAAAGAAACTTTTACCTTTAAATTCAGAGAAGTATGAAGATACAGCCTCATATTAATACACCATCCCTGAGATTAAAAACATAATGCGGCAATTGCTATACTGTTTGGACTGGCAATAATAGTATTGCATGCTCTGAAATGGATCCTATTTTGCAGACATCGGCAGTGTGTCTTTTACACTTGCACTGCAATAAAAGACATGATGAAACCTTGGGGAGCATAGCAGTGCTCCCAGTAACTATCCCAGTAACTAAATATATGCAAAAGGCAGGACTCGCTACACGTGTTCTGCTGCTCCAGCTGCGCCCTGGTAGCTTTTAACTCACAAAAGACAGAACATCGTTAGAGAGATTTTCAGACTGAAGTATACTCCCCTGTTACTCTAGCCAATGCTTTAGGTTTGTTTAGTGTTCTCGGGTAGGATTACTAGCAGTTTTAAAAATATTTAGGCTGATAAATATCAGCATGTAAACAGAGATGTGTTAAAGAGGTCTGTGATTGCAGTGGTAAGAATGCTTTCATACATTAGCAATCCAAAACCATAAAGCTCTGAAAAAAAAATGAAAGTTTGTTTTGATACTAGCATTACTTCTTTTCTCAGCTCCCTGTTGAGGTTACTGAGTAATTTTCAGAATCATGTAGCTAATACACAATCAGTGACATAGAGAAGATGTACAATAGCTATTTAAGCCAAGGGAGAAATTCAGTCTTTTCTAAGAAGCTCTAGCAGAAGGCAGCATACAAAAACCAACCACAAGATGTCAGCCTTAAAGAATTACAGTAAATTATTCTGATTAGCTCCTTCTTGATAAGTAACTAGATAGAGAAAAGCTATTTATCATGTTGAAAATTTTGTGGAGAAAGTAATCTAAGAATAATATTCCTAGTCATAAACATATTCAGAAAAATTAATGATCAGCTCCAGATATGCACATGTGTTTCTACTGGGAAAAAAGCTGAAGATTTAACCCTTCTGCTTGAGACTCACAGGAAGGACTTAGCAGGGACTTGTCACTCCCCACTTGCCCTTTTTTTACACTCTCTCTCTAAGCATCTGCTGTTAGCACTGGGGTATCAGACTAGATGGACTTTTGGCTTTTTACTGTACAGCTGTTTTTATTTTCCTAACGTTCTTGGCCATGTTCTCACCCTACAGTTCTCAATGCTTGTAAGGTAATGACAAAGTCCAATTTCCATTTCTAGTCTGGGTTTGGAGACATCCAAGTGACAGATATTGATCATTGTTCCTGGAATACTTTGCACTCTATTCCCCCATAATTTGCCATCTGAAAGCTGAAGGAAGAGTTGTGCTCTCAATTGCTTTTTTTGAGGGATGTTTTATTTGCCTCTAGCTACTCACGAGCAATGTGTTTGGTACTGGTTGCTCACACTAGCCAGGTTTACCGTTAGCTACTGCCATCACTCATGACCTGCTGTTGTTTCTGCTGGTTGTTCACGCTGTGCCACTTTGTTCTGCTCTGTTCTGCAGCAAAGATGCTGACTGCTTCTGTGTCTCAGCTCAACCCTTTCTTTCTGCAGTCCGTACAGTCTTTCAGTCGCACTTAAAAAGTTGAAGTGATACCCAGGATCTTCACAGAGACCTTGCCACAATGTGCAAATTTCCCAGCAGGATCTTACCCACGCCCTGAAAAAACAGACAAAACACCAAAAGATTCTTTGACCCAGATTTGCTTTTGGTTCCTTCGTAGTGAGATGCAATGACAAGCTACAGCATTCGCTCCATTGGCAATCACAGACTGGTTGCCCAGAACACAAATCCTGTGCACATCAACTTGTAGCTGCCATACCCCGAGACACCACAACGCTTACCGGGAAATTAAGCCCTGAACCTTTAGTTCCTTCACTGGGTCTCAGCTCAGTGCAGGCAAGCAAGCTATAGGCTCCCATCTTACAGGGTTCTCACATGGGCTGTCATCCTCCCCTGCACCTCACACCTCCAGCTTTATAAACCACCCAACTGAAGTTGACCAGCTCTTGTCGTTCAGCTACTAAGTGAAAGCACTTTTACTAAAGTTACTTTGGCCTTAAAATTTAATTCACCTGCTCTGTCTTCAGGTTTCATAATGTGCTGGTTGATGGTTGCCAGTTTCCCTCGGGGCATTTGCTTTTGCTTTCTGAAGAGAGCAGGCATCCTAATATGCAGATTAGAGGTGCTGTGGGGCTGTGGGTTTTCCAGTGGTAAGAAGCCACCAGAGAGCAGAGACAGCACCCTGCAACTGCCTAACACTGCCCCGAAAGCAGGGACAGCCAAAATACACTCATACAGGGCAAGGAGGGAGACGCGCTGGTGTGCAGCCTCCAGAAGTCTCAGTCTGCATCCCATGGCTGAAAGCCACCTGCCATCTGGGACAAACATGTCTGCAAACGTAGGTTATTTGTTTGCCTGACTGAAAGATGACTTGTGTTCTGCTGAGATCTACTCTGTGCTCAGTAAAATGAACGTGTTATGATAGCATGTTTCAAAATTTGAGAGAGAAAATGTTTTGGGCTGTTAAAGCTTCTTCCTGATACATCACTTACTATAACAGTATCCTTTACTTACAGTAATCCTTCACAAATATTGAAGGTAAAAAGGTAAAGGATGAAAAGCTGTTGGTTTTTGTTTCTCTCAACTTCTATCTTGCAATTTGTCTGGAATCTGTCTGTTTTTTTGAAACAAAAACAGTTCCTTCCTGTGTACTTTCTTCTCTGAAAAGCAACTAGACATATGGACCACTACCACAGTCACAAGGGATATAGAATCATAGACTCAGGAGTTAACATACATTGATTTAGTACTCATCAATTATTTTGTAATGAGTACTGCAGGAGAAATACAAAATGTCAGCAAGACAACAAAATACCAGAATTTATCTAAAAATACATCCAAAATAGATAGTTTCTGCAGAAAGTCCAATGCTTCCAACATATAAAAATAAAGTTTTCAGACCAGTCAGTTAATTGTATTTATATTTTTCAACATTTCTAAACACGGTCTACTAGAATTTGCCATTTAAAGAGCTTGTTCACATCACAAAACTGATTAGTTTAGCTCCCCAGCTCTTACTCCAGAAGCTCTTACAGCACTTGGTTTCATTGCTAACTTTACAGTACAACCCAAGCTCAAGTTTCACTGAAGACAGCTAATAGAGTTCCTGTATTCCATTAAAGAGAATTTTCTTTCCTTGCCTCATGCTTAATCAGCTGCTTAAATGTTATTCCCTTGCTCACCAGTTCCTAGTATGTGATTTTCTAGTTTCAACATTTTAAGACAAAGTTATAGATCGACGTTTCTTTCAACATCAGTTTTAACCATTGACAGTGATGATGACAGATGATGTATACCTTCCCCCCAAGGCAAGATGCTAGTTCACAATCCATTTCCTGACCTGCATTCCTAAGGTTACCCATCACATTCATTATCCTCCTATTCTGCCATTTCATTTTGATTTTAAAAACTTGCCCACCCTCAACCACTACCTTCATCCTTCTCCTCTGCACCACCTTCCAGTATCACTTCAGGCCTTCAGAACACGCACTTACAAGCAGGAAACAAACCAACCCAAGCCCAATAAGACATGCACAGTTACGAGTTTTCTGTTGCAGTTTCATTTTCCTCCTTGCACTAGAGTGTTTCGCAGAGGGCAGGATATGGTTTCGTAGTGTGTCTAAAGAGCTAGTCAGGCGAATGGGGATGATGTGTACTTTAAGATAAGGTTTCTTTTTAACAGCTCATGCCAAGGCCATGGAAGGGTGGGATTCTTGGCATTATCCTGCTTTCAGCTTCCAAAAAAAACACAAAAAGCTGTTTTTCCAGATTTCCTTTTTGTGTTCTCCTGTACTACGTGAAACCCATATTTGGATTTTGAAATTTTCAGGCCTCTTCTCATCTTTGTCACCCACTTTTTCTCCCTGCATTTGGACACGTGACAAAGTTCCTGTGTGGCTTGCTCCCTCCTTGAAGCACTGGATCATACAACAAGGGACCTGCTGAGTAGCAAAACTGTAGCTGGGGAGTCTAGTTTTCAGCACATACTACTGGGTGCTCCTCAACCTTGAGGCCTCCGTTTGTCCTCCTTGCCCATACACAGCTGGTCGGTTGGCCTTTCAGCTGCACGGGACCTATAGGTCCCTGAAGCCAGAAAACAGATACAGAATAGCTTGGGGATACATCTGGAGGTAGCTGATTGTTTGGTACCATGGCTTCGGAACATGGGACATGGGGAGGTTAAGCGAGCATCAATTTTAAAGGATGATTTGACATTATGGAACAGGATGCCCAGAGAGGTGGTGGAGTCACCATCCCTGGAGGTGTTCAAAAAACGTGTAGATGTGGCACTTCAGGACATGGTTTAGTAGTCATGGTGGTGTTGGGTTGACGGTTGGACTAGATGATCTCAGAGGTCTTCTCCAACCTTAATGATTCTATGATTCTATCATATCTAGACTTGTGAGGAAAGGTGATTCCTTTTCTGTTAGTCTCTAAACACCTGACAAACCTTGAGTACCAGAATATCAGTAATAATTATAATAAATGGTAACTTTATTATTATTACTTATTATAGTATTTTTTTCTTTCTTATAATATCTATTGCTATTCAGAGAGATTTGTCATTGGGTTGTGCCTGTTGCCAAAGAATACAACTTTATGAGTGAAAGCAACTTTGTAAATGAAGAGTTAATCATCTAAAACATACATATGGTTGGGAAAAATAGCTGTGACTTCCTCAGAGCAAGGAGGGGGTGTGGATCCTGGGAAGAGAGGAAGGAGTGTGCAGGAGAAGAAACAGAATGTTTTACATCACTCTGAGATATTATTTTAGGCTGTTACTCATTTCCCTCTTTGGGTTCTTTGGGGCCACCTAAGAGAAATCAGTGAGATGAATGGTCTACTTCATACACTTTGGAAAAACCCTCCCTATTTATAGGTCAGGTCTTCTGAAGACAATGTGTGTATAAAAAAATTAACCCATGGAAAATGAAGCTATGATAAAAGCAGCTATGGTGAAGTGCTAGAAGATGTAGCCGTAGCCAAAAAGGGGCACAAAGCCACAGATCATTTGGCAAAGTTTTCTCATATGTTTGTTTATTTGTAACTTGAGTTATAGTAGCGAGGAAAGTGACACTCTGCAGCGAGCTGCTGCTTGTAATATGCATGGGATGCCAGAGAGGGCACCTGACAGCAAAGAGCAAGGCCATGGTACCCCCATGATGTTAGTGGCCACGTGGGACAAGACGATGGGAATGCACAGGAAACAGCAGCAGCAAAAGGCTACAGGGAGATAAGTACTACAGAGGAGTTTAATTTATTGCCCAACCGCTGTCTTCCAGGGACTGGAATGAGTTTCCCATGAACAAAACACTACCAGCAGAGCCCTGTGCTCAGGCCACACATCCTGCTTACATTGTAGAGCTGCATGGAGCACCAGGACCATGCTCTACGGAGCTCACCCAGATGGACAGAGCAGAAACCTTCAGTTTTTAAACTTTCATGTGCATATGCAAGGAGGTGTAGGGCATGAGGTCAAGAGCCTTCTGATCTGTCACGTAAAAATTGCTAAAGCAGCCTAGCACCCGCAGGCTGTGCTTGGCTTCTACTTCCCTTGGCAAGTTTCACAGCTGACACAATTTAAATCAGGCTGTGCTAGAATAAGACGACAGATCTCACATTAACAATATACTGTATTGCCTACACATAAAAATACAGAATATGACAGAGCACAGAGATGTTTTCAGTTCTTGCAATAACCTAGTTTCTGAATGTTCATAAAAGTAGACAATAGCTATTTTCATCTGAAACTTTGATTTTCATACCATACCTAAATAATTAATCAAGCAACAAAAATTATCATCTAAACATATTCATCTACAAAGGTACACACAGCTGAATATATACAAGAGAAATATGTTATTTTTTGTCTCTGTCCTTAAAAAAATTCCCTCAATAAAACTGGAACAGAGGTTAAATAATATTTTTTGTCAGTTTTCTATTTATAGCAACGGCATCAGATAATGAGCAGAATACTCTTCCTTGTGAGTAAGGGAATCAGAATCCAGCCATAAAGGAATTAATATATTTTGATTAACATATAAATTATACCCTTACATAAATATTTAAATAGAGCATTAGGGAGATATCTATCCCCATGCAAGGCGAGAATTGTATATGGGTATGTATGTTAAAAATTCTTCAATGTGTTATCAAGCAAAATCTGATTTCTGGATATGCTAACTCTGCAGAACTTGTATACTCCAATGGTTTAATATCTGTATCTAATCCTTAAATCAGGGGAAATCCTCCCTTCCCCTCTGCAATGGATTACCTTATAAATACTTAATTGCTTATTAACATGAATCATCTCCTTCTTTAAATATATATTCTATATAAATAGGATGTATCTTTCATTTTATCAATCCTAAGCATTGCTCTTTTATGCCGTTATGTCTCCTAGGCTTTCTAGGTGCACTGTTGAAGAAAACAGCTGGACTCATCTAATTTCTGAACATTTTTCTACTGCTCCAAATACAGAGCAAATACAATGTCACAGATTTGGGAGGACCTGCACCCATGCACACTGCTGTGCCAATATTACCCACCTGTGAGTTTCTCTCAGTATGGTAAATCAGTGCCTGGGACTGTTGCCAGGCACTGGAACTGAAGTGTCTGTACTGCTAAATTGCTGAAGGAGTCCTTGGAAGTGTTTAGCCCAGGCATGCCTCTCCCAAGCAATTTCCAGTCGTAGCTTGGGAATTGGCCAAGGCCAGGGACCATTTCCAAAAGGGCATCCATATGGCCACCCTCATTTAGAAACAAAAGCCAACACCAGCTGGTTTTGTCAGCCCCAGAGAACTACTAGTTTGTTTAATTAATTGACCAGTGAGCCCATTCCTTCATGGATGAAATGTGAGTTCATCTTATTTTGAAGGCTGACGATGGCTCCTAAAAAAAGTCCCATGCTAGGTCTTGTAGGAGGAATCCCAAGCCTCCCACGAGGCATGATCTCCGTGCAGGCACCATCTCTTTCAAGGGCAGGCAGCAACAATGTCCTGTGGTATTTGCATGGGAGAACGATCCATTTTCCTGGGGAAATCAACAGAGAAGAAAGAACAAATAGAAAACATCACTGCACCACTGAATACTGTGGGCAGTTCTTCCCCCTCACCCAGCTTAGAAAGGATATAAAAGGATGTCAGGGGTGGTTGAAGTTATGAAACTGCTTCCATCTGATGAGTTTCTACATACTCAAAAGACAAAGCTGGGAGCGAGAAGGAAGTTTTAATAGAGCTCTCTAAAGTCAGGAATAGTGCAGAAAAGGCGCACACAAACAGATAATGGAACATCAAGTGAAATTTCCAGGCAGCAAGCTGAATATGAACAAAAGGAAGGATTATTTCATACAGCACACAGGAAACTGGAACTAATTGCCACGTGACATTGTGGTAGCCCGAAGTGTAGATGGGTTCAAAAAGCAGCTAGAGAAGTTCCTAGAAGAATGTTCATCAAAGGCTGTTAAACACAACAGTCCTGGATACAACTCTGGCTCTAAAATGCCGGTGGGCAAGACCAGGAGAATATACTGATCAGGAGAATATCACTATATGCTTTAACATGCTTTAATGAATCGTCCTGCTCTTCGCTGGAGATTAGAATATTGGGCTTTACATTTCAATTAGCAAAATCATTCTTATTTTCTATTCCCCAACAGAATTAGTTACTTAGTGAATTACAGAGTTAATTGTTGATTACTGCCAGGCCATAATTTGCATTGCCCATTACATAATGACTTTCCACTGGCAGTTCCTTAAACTGTTGGTCTGTTTTAATGTGTGTTAATTCATGCAATTACAAATTATAGCACAAACACTATTTACATATTTGTCCCATGACTCAAACATTTGCTTCTTAAACATGGTTAATCAAAAATGTATGTGTCCAGTCTATAATATAGTCATCTTAGTCAATTAATGTTCATTAACTAGAGCATAAACACAAATGAAAATTCAAGTTGGCCTTATAAAAAAAAAAACAAACAACCAAACATTTGCAGTGCGGATCTTTGCCTTATTTAAACTACTAGATAACTTTGAGGAAGAATGATAGCACCCCATCAGATACTAGCCTGTCAGATATCCAAGATGAGCAATTGAACACGTGCTAGGGACAGTTTTAAAGGAACAGAGTAAAGCTTCCATGCCTGTTGTTAAAGGGATATATCATCATTACTGTAGCTCAGAGCTGGATTAACTTTGGATATACAAAAGTAGCTTCAGCGGCTGTGTAAGGTGAGTTTTGTCTTTGGAGATTAGTGTTTCACAGGAAGAAAAGATATTCTAACAGTGTCTACTCACAACCACATCTCGGGAATTAATAGTTCTGATGTCAACTGAGGCCAACTAAACTGATGAATCACTTCAGTAACAACACTGAAAAAGCTTGACTTTATGTAGCTCTGGATCCTATTTCTGCTAAATTAGACCCTTAGTGAGCGAGTTACAGAAGAATGGGCATCCATGTAGCAAGTTCTGGGCAGTCACACAAAGTTTATTTATTTAATATCCTGACAGACCTATAAGCTGAGCAATGAGAACAAGTTTGCCCTATTTCTTTCCATCTGTTCATCATACAAATATTTTTTCTTTTTTCATATTTTTCCTTCCTTCCTTCAAACCCTGGCAGAGCATGTACGTTACCGAGTCTGCCATGAAAAGCACTACACTATCTAAAACTATACAAGGCAAAGGAGTTGGTTTTACTTTGTAACCACCTGAGAACTTGGCCAATGAGCTTGTGCAGATCTGTCCTTCATAAGTATTTTCCCCTCTGTTGGATGTAAGTTTAAAGTTTTTGGAGCTCCAAGTAACATTGCTGTCAGCACAACCTTGTATTTAGTTAAAGGCCTACACCAGCTCTCAGTCAGCTAGGCTTTACTGCCTCAACTTTCTTTTAAACAAGTCTGTGCAATTACTGAATCCTCAGCCCACGGTGGAATAGCCTTGGGTGTAGGCAGAGTTGTTATAATGTGGAAGATACCTTGATGGAAAAAGTAATCTCCTGGTTAAAGGGAAAAAGAGCATCTTAAATCTAGTCCTATGAGATTTTGGTTTCCAAATATGGCACTGAAAGTGTTCCTAGTAATGCTGTCCTAGAATTGAGTCCTGCAGTTCATTCCATTCTTGAGCTCTTTTATATATTAGTATCTTAAAAAATCATATCACAAAAATATGTATGTGCCAAATTATGTGCCCACAGGCACTGAGGGCAATGCAGTTTACCAAATTTAATGCAATTAATGCAATTGAGGTGGAAATACTGGCTAATTCAGAGATAGAGGGGAAACAATGGAACTGGCAGAATTGCCTGAAAGGGCAACTGGCATAGAATTACAAGAGGGCAGCAAGACGAGCACTGTGTCTTGTAAACATGTGCAGACTTCCAAGCATATTGCCTTGACGTCCTAAAGGTATTAAGCTTTCAGTTCCCTTGCATCTTCCTAGAGCACATGCTGTTTTCTCCTCCCTTTGTGTTCCATGGGGCATACATCAGCAGCCATCCCTAAGTGCTGTGTATTGGGTTTGCGTGGCAAGGTTTTGGTAGCAGGGGGCTACAGGGGTGGCTTCTGTGAGAAGCTGCTAGAACTGTGTCTGATAGAGCCAATGCCAGCTGGTTCCAAGACGACCCCACCGCTGGCCAAGGCCGAGCCAATCAGTGATGGTGGTAGTGCCTCTGTGATAACATATTTAAGAAGGGGGGAAAAAAACCCTGCACAACCCTAGCAGCAGTCAGAAGACAGGAATGAGAATATGTGAGAGACACAACCCTGCAGACGCCAAGGTCAGTGAAGAAAAAGGGGGAGGAGGTGCTCCAGGTGCCAGAGCAGAGATTCCCCTGCAGCCCGTGGTGAAGACCATGGTGAGGTAGGCTGCCCAGGAGGTTAGCAGTGGAGCAGATATCCACCTGCAGCCTGTGGAAGACCCCACACCAGAGCAGGTGGATGCCTGAAGGAGGCTGTGACCCTGTGAGAAGCCTGCACTGGAGCAGGCTCCTGGCAGAACCTGTGGAGAGAGAAGAGCCCATGTGGGAGCAGGTTTGCTGGCAGGACTTGTGACCCCATGGGGGACCCATGCTGGAGCAGTCTGCTTCTGAAGGACCGCATCCCATGGAAGAGACCCACGCTGGAGCAGTTTGTGAAGAACTGTAGCCTATGGGAAGGACTCATGTTGGAGAAGTTCATGGAGGACTGTCTCCCGTGGGAGGGACCCCATGCTGGAGCAGGGTAAGAGTGTGAGGAGTCCTCCCCTTGAGGAGGAAGGAGCGGCAGAGACGATCTGTGATGAACTGACCACAACCCCCATTCCCTGTTCCCCTGTGCCACAGGAGGGGAGGAGGTAGAGAAAATCAGGCGTGCAGTTGAGTCTGGGAAGAAGGGAAGATTGGAGGGAAGGTGTTTTAAGACTTAGTTCTATTTCTCATTACCCTAGTCTGTTTTGATTAGTAGTAAATTAAACTGATTTTCCCCAAGTCGAGTCTGTTTTGCCCATGACGGTAGTTGCTGAGTGATGTCTCCCTGTCTTTATCTTGACCCATGAGCTTTTCATTATATTTTCTCTCCCCTCTCTGTTTGAGAAGGGGAGTGATAGAGCAGCTTTGGTGGGCACTTGGTATCCAGCCAGGGTCAAACCACCACAGCTTGTGTGTATATGAGCCTGTGCAGGTGCTGTGCTCAACAGCACAACTGAATCCTCTCAGATATGTGGTCACGGAAGAGCTGTCTGTGAATAATTTTTTCATATCCTTTTTGTATGTCAAAGAAAAAAGTAAGAAGCCTTCCAGGTGGCATCTTGTAGACATATGAGTTTCTTCAAGGGGACTGAGATAAGACAGAGTCTAGCCGAGGAAGAAAAGTCATCCTACACTCGGTATTTAAGTTATATGTTTTTCAACACTTTCCCACATAAGTCCAGATAATTGACAGGCTTAAGCACAGACATAATACAGGTTAAAATATTTTTTTGCTTTTCTGGCTGACTTTATGGGCTTACCTTTCAGCCAGGTCCATTAATGAATGTTTCACTGGCTAACTGCACAAGTATAGGCACTGGTGTAATGCAGAAGATGTAAGTAGGAAACTTAGGAGTTTTGCTAATATGAATTTGAAAGTGACTTTCCACATAAAATGTAAAAAAAAAGGAGAATTATCAGTAAATTTCACCAAACCTCCAACTTCCTCTTATAAGTTAAAAAAAATTTTGAGGAGAGGTTTTCTGTTTGCTTTTTATGAAAGAGAGCTGACAACCAGCTTCAAGAGCATGCAAAAATCTGACACTACAGAAAGGGCAAGAAAACAATTTCACAGCTATGAAACATACTACTGCTCACCAACTCCTTTCCTGTTGAAATTGGGTAGTTGGAAAACCTAATTCCTCTAGTATGTTATTGATAGGTGAAACAGTTATCAGGCAACAGCAGAACAAATAGTTCTTTAACACTCCCTTTGAAGAAAAAAAAATTGAAGTTATCATTGATCAGTGTCACAAACAATGGAAAGATGTCTTTAAAAGAGAAGGATTGATGGCATTCCCTACTCTGGATCATCCTCTTCTCTGGAAGTTTGCTGTATCTCTGTATCTCTTTGACAGAGAAAGTTTTGTCTCCAGCCCTTCCTTACTTCAACCAGAGCTTTGAATTGTCCAAGAGGAGCACAGCTGTGGTGATACTTCATAGATCAGGACATAATCTGTAATGTAGGTCACATTCGATAGCTCAATTGGTTCAGAAGTCAGCGATACAATGGTACTTCACTTTATGAAAGTTTGCCTCTGAGTACTTTGGTGTCTCTCATACACATAGCAAATCGTTGTCCTGAGTTTCATTTACTTTGTGCTCTGTTGTGGTTTTGTTTGAGGTTCCAAGAGAACAGGAGAGTAGGTCTGCCTGCTAGACCCCTCCTGGTTAGGTAGAGTTTTCTGGACAAAAGTGAAATGATTAACAACCGTTACATAGCTCACACATTGCTTGCATGATGGCCTGCTGGTTTTCAAAGAACAGACTTATTTGGTGAGTACCAGTGAAAGTCAGTAGAAAGAGTGTCCAATTTCATTTAACACAAAATGTAAGTAGGAAAGGGATAAAAGATTATTTAGTTTCTTCAAAGTGTATTGAAGAAAGGCTCTTCACTTGCCTTGCGAGTCCAGTGGTAGACATACTGGAAGGCTGAGACAATAGCAGCATTGTTTGATGGAGTCCCTGGAGGGAAGGGACAATTAGCTTTACACAAAATTTGGAGGATGTCAGGAGTGCCTTGGGGTGGGGGAGGAAGGGGCGATGAGAGAGCAGCTTCATTTCAAAGAGTTTGATTTGCTCCCAGTCTCCTTTCTTCTGTGTCAGCAGGGATTCAGCAGGAGCATTCATGCAGGAGAGAGCAGGTGACAGGACTGCCAGCTCTGGGAGAGAGTGGTACTGTCACATCCCTGACTGCCATTCCACAGACCACTCCCCACTGAACTCAATTTGTGGTGATGAAGCCATTTGTTAGTAAGATGTTAGTTCCTGTCTCAGGTCAGGCTCTACTTTGCCTATTAAAATTAAAAAAAAAAAAAAAAAAGCAAAACTTTGACCCTTCCCATGGTGTTTCTCACGCTTAGTAGGAGCTTTCTACTGCAAGGCAATTTCTTTATCCTTTTTTAGATAGGTCCCTTACATTTCTTCCATAATGCCTGCAGAAAACACGGTAACAGTCAGATTACTGGTGTGCCATGATCACTGTTCTCATTGCCTCCTGATACCTTCTTATCAATCTTCATTCCTATTTTGAACTGTAAACTCTTCCCTGAATATACTGTCTTTTTTTTTTTCTCTATTTGCATGAACCCTTACACTAATAGACCTGACACTTAGATGTCAGGTAGGAAAAAAACAGACAAGAAAAAGAATTCACCCCACATAATCTAATTCACCTGTTCTCTGCCTGCTCCACTCACTTTTTAAGCTCAAGGTCCCCTTGAATAAAAGAAAGTTGTAGAAGACTTGCATGGCTACAGTTCAGCTTTCATGAACAGAGACTGAAGGATGAGTCAGTGCAGGAGGATGCAGGCTCAGTTGAAAATCTCTTCTGGTTTTAACAGACTCCTTTTTTTTTTTTTTTCTGACCATAGAGATAATGAAGGGATAAAGCCTTTATCTCCCCCTTTCCTTATTTTTGCTATTTCCCCTCTCATAGTTGCTGACTGTTTAGTTAAACAAAAGAAAAATAAAAAAGAGGAATCCTTTTTCCTTCAGACTTCCAGCTGTGTTAGCATATGTATTATTTAGATGTTCCCAGGTCTGGCACAGCACAATAGGATGGCTCTGCAGAGCTGTTTGAGACTTGTCTCCCCTTATTAAGTGTCAGTTTATGGTTGAATGGTAGAGGAATTTATAAGCAGAGTTAGATATCCAGACCTGGGAAAGGCTATAATGAAGGGTAGGAAGTGTTCTGTATCTATATCTGTTCAGGAGTTACAGAAAACTCCTTGTTGTGGTTTGGTTTCCATTTAATTTTCCTCTGAGGGTTCCGCTCTTAGCTGTTAAGTAGCACACACAGCGTGTCGCCAAGCTGAGGTATGTGAATCCCAGTATTTGTCACCTATACTAAGAAAACAGCATGTGGAGGGAGACAGTTCTCTAGGCTTTCTCGACTCTTCCTCAGACTGGCAATTATTTTTTTAGAAAGGCAGTGGGAGTTGTGGCTAACAAACTTTGCAAAAAATTCTTTTCTTTAAAGTCTTTCACCAAGGGATGTTTTTATTCATGTGCTATAAAAAGGGAACAGTAAGGGAATCAGATTCCCATGGGAGAGAGAATTTTTAACAGGCAGAACGGATTCCCCAAATTCTGTTTGGTTCTCCATTTAATATTGTCAGTGATTCGCTGAGTGATACTGTAAAATTTATTCATTTATGTCTTAATTTCTGTATCCCTAGAGTGAGGCTAGTATCTTTATAAGTACCAAAAGTATCTCACTAGAAGGATTCTAAGTGACAAGTAGCACTGCCACATAGTGTAGCACATACAATTAGGAGAACACTGATCTTTTCTGAAATATTATCTTAGATCAGAAACCAATAAATAAAAAAACTTCTTAAGCCATCAAAACAAAAATTCTTCAGTCATTCAAGGACTCTTGAACTACTCTTATGAAGCACTCAAAATGAACACTTAATTGTGATGAACCTAGGGTAGTGAGTTTACTTACTTTTAGTAAGCAAAAGTATCTATTATGTTACACCTAATCTGTAACTTTGGAATACTTTCCCTTTTTAAAATTGACATTTTACTTCAAAACTGGTCAAACATTCACCCCGATTTTATTGATGTAGGATATTTATTTCATGTAATTACAGTGGTGTTCACTCCTATTCAAGGCATCTTGTTTTTGATATGTTTGTGTTTAGTGCCCTGTAAATTTTATGTTTTTTAAAAATTTATATCATACTTTTGGGGCTTTTGCCTCAAATCAGATAATAATCTCATGTTACAAAATGCCTGTAGAGAACCCAAAGAACTAGCATATGATAACTTAGTAAATCAGTGGTGCAGAAGTTATATACCAAAATGTGTAAACATATGTACACATGGGTTTTTTTAACTGAAAGATGATGAAAGCTGCAGAAGCTTGGGCTTATTTTATCAGGTCAGATCTGCGATTCCCCTTGGCTTACTGCAAAACTGAACACTTTCTTAAACGTAAAAGTCTACACGCGATGTGCTCAGATGTTCTCTCAGAGCAGCATTCAAAGCTGATGTTTTATTTATTCAGATCTCTGTGATCTAGAGTAAATCTTTAAATGCGCAGTTGTTTCAGCTTTGCTAGCGACCTACTTAACCTCTAGATTTGTGTGATCAAATATAATTTGATTAACATTTTAAGGATTTACTTTATAAGAAAAAATAGTCTAATGAATAGGCTACTAGGCTAAAAATTAAGTGATAGTAGTTCACTTTCCAACTCAGGCATGTAGCCATCAGCAACAACAAGAAAATACTTTTTTTCCTTAGTTTGTATCTCCTATCTGTAAAATTAGAAAAATACTTGCTTTACTTTCATGGCTGTTGCAAGAAATAAAATTTATTAATGGCTATATCAGATGCTGTGATGAGGAACATACGGATACACATACAGCAGTAAATTAAACAGTGCCAGAAGATGGGTCTGAACACAGGACCTAACTCATCTACACAAACACTGAACCAATTATCTCATTCCTCAGCAATTTTAGGGCACATCTCAGGAGTTAGCAGGGAGGAGGGGGGACACCATTTCCAATTATGAGGTTGTATCTGGCCACTGTTTGAAATCTAGAGAGTGTAATAATACAGACCCTTGGCTTGGCTACCCCAAGCCAACTGGCCAAGGGGCAGAGAAAGGTCTTCATCCATGAGAAGACATGGAGCCTGTTGGTTCTGAGATATGCTGCTTCCTCTGTTCCAATAGGACTTAAATGATTAATATATTTCCTGGTGACAAAATTGGATTTACATACCACAGTATATGGTACGCCACTGCTTTATGTGAGCAGATTTGAGAAAACAGTTTCCCGTTCCATGACAATCAATTTTTTGAAAGCTGTCTGCACTGTGCAGAAAACAAAGGACTTTCCAGTTGTCCTTTATTTTTTGAATTGAAAGACAGAGAACAAGATATCCACGCTCGCTGCCTCTGTTCCCAAAAATACGTTTGAGAGACCAGTTTAAAACCATGGTTTGAATTCAGCAGACAATTTCTTATTTACTTGATCAGCTCCAACTTTAATTGCACTAACTATCATATTCACTATTACAAACTCTGCTCGGGCAGCATGGAGTTACCCAAGTGACTTGGCCAGATGAGTTCTTAACCTAAGTTAAGAAGAACTTAAGTTTTTCTCACTTTTCTTAATTTTGGCACAGCCTTACCTGAGCACTGATCTTGCAAGCTCTTCCACCCAGATGAGCCCAAGCAGCTACATACAGCTCCAGCTGAGCTGCAGAGTTTGGGTTTATGTTTCATTTTTAATGTTGAATGATTTATACCATTTATGCTGGCTCTGATTATGTTTGTGCTTAGCTCCATTTTCCAGGTTGCAATTCACTTTTTGCTTGTGTATTATTTCCAGGGCTAAAAACAGTCTGTAGTAGAGCTTCCTTTAGCAAAATGCTCTGTTTCTGCATTGAGCCTCTTCCCTCCCAGCTGTGTGTTTATGCTTGGGTTTTGTTTCTGTGAAAGTGCCTGGAGACCTGTGGAAGATGGGCACCGTGTGTGTTAAGTACTTTTTTTTACTATTTCATTATTATTAAACTCTTACCTTGTGTTGATGATTATGTGTTTCTGGTTTTGTAACATTCTGCTGTCCATCCTCTGCAGAACCCCTTTATTTAGTGTTTATTATACCCCATGTTTATTACAGAACAGTCTCATTTCTACTACATTGCCTTGCTAGTTGTTTCCACCTTGATACATTTCCCTCTTTCCCTCCATTTGCTAACACTTTCCTTTCCTTTCTCTTTAATGTTAAATTAATCCATAAATCTTTTCAGAGTCAAACAAATTTCTTTCAATAACCTGTCTTTCACTTAGGCTAGCTTTTTTACCATAATTACTGTGATATCTTGTACACAGCTTGCCTCATTTCATAGCTCACAGAATCGCTGAGGTGGGAAGGGACCTCTGGAGATCATCTAGTTCAACTCCTCTGCTCAAAACAAGGTCACCTAAAGAAGGGTGTTCAGGGCTGGGTCCAGTCAAAGTTTGATGATCTCTAAGGATGGAAACTCCACAACCACTCTGAGCAACCTGTGCCAGCATTTGATGATCTTTAAAATGTGTTTAAATGGAATTTCCAGTATTTCTGCTTGTGCCCATCACCTCTTGTCCTTTCACTGAGCACCACTGAGAAAAGTCTGGTTCTGTCTTCTCTCCTTCTCCCCCTCAGGTTTTTATACTCACTGACCAGATCTCCTTGAGCCTTCTCTTATGCAGGCTGAACAGTCCCAGCTCTCTCAGCCTCTCCTCATATGACAGATGCTCCAATCCCTTAATCGTCTGTCCTGGTTTCAGCTTAATTCAGAGTTTATTTTCTTCCTAGTAGCTGCTATAGTGCTGTGTTTTGGATTTAGGATGAGAATAATGTTGATAATACACCGAGGTTTTTAGTTGTTGCTAAGTAGTGCTTACACTAGTCAAGGACTTTTCAGCTTCCCATGCTCTGCCAGGTGCACAAGAAGCTGGGAGGGAGCACAGCCAGGACAGCTGACCCAAACTGGCCACAGGGCTATTCCATACCATATGGCATCATGCTCAGTGTAGAAACTGGGGGGAGTTGGCCGAGGGGCAGCGATCGCTGCTGGGCCCTGGCTGGGTATCGGTCAGCGGGTGGTGAGCAATTGCATTGTGCATCACTTGTTTTGCATATTCTTTTATCATTATTATTATTTTCTCCTGCTCTGCTATCTTATTAAACTGCTTTTATCTCAACCCACAGGGATTTTGTTGGGTTTTTTTTCCTGGTTCTCTCCCCCATCCCACTGGGGCAGGGGAGGGTGAGTGAGCAGCTGTGTGGTGCTTGGTTGCCGATTGGGGTTAAACCACAACATCGTCTTTGTGGCCCTTTGCTGGACTCACTCCAGCATGTCTCTCATGTACTGGGAAGCCCAGAACTGGACTCAGCACTCCAGATGCTCTTCCTAACGCAGCCCAGGATACTGTTACCCCTCTTTGCCACAAGGGCACATTGCTGACACATGTTCAACTTGGTGTCCACCAGGACCCAAGCTCATTTTCTGCCAAGCTGCTTTCCAGCTAGTTAGCCCCCGGCATGTGTTGGTGCATGGGGTTGTTCCTTCCCAGGTGCAGGACTTGTCACTTCTCTTTGTGGAACTTAGAGGGTGCCTCTCAGCCCATTTCTCCAGCCCATCCAGGTCCCTTTGAATGGCAGTGTAACTATCTGATCTATCAGCCGCTCCTCCCAGTTTTGCACTAAGAGCAAAGAAAATGCTCTTATAACACTCTTGTATCTGAAATTCATCTTTATGAAGCCTCTCATTTCTCTAAGACACTTTTTAGTCTTTGTGCAGGCTTTTTCTGGGGTTTGTCTCATACAAAGCATAGAGCAACCCATGTTGCTCCCTGTGAAAACCCGTATGAAAGATAGCAGGACTTTTAAGGAGAAAAAGGATAGACCTTTTTGTTGTTTTTCCTTAATGTCTGTCCCTTTTTGTAGAATGCATCTCAAGTTTACAACCCACATCAATCCCGGGATACACTCCTAGAATGACCTGTTCTTCAAACAAGATTGTTGCAAGCTATAATTCTGCCTTAAAGGGTCTTTGATTGCACAGAGGAGCTAACTGATGCCAGGAAATAAAATCTTTCCTTTTAGTAACTCTCCTTTCAAAAGTCAGACTGAATCTTTGATAAAATCTTGCAGGTTCAAAGGAACTTGGTAGAGACCAAGATCTTGAGAGAGATATTTGTAGTGTTTTTTATGTTTTCCTAGAAACAATCAGTGTTTGAAGAGAAGCTGGAAAAGGCAATACCCTAGTTAACTTCTACATATGGCAGGTTCTGAAGCAATGAAAGTTATCAGTATGTTTGAAAGGGTAAGAAGGGCTCTGCAAGCTGCGAGACAATGTCACATATTTGACGTATGCACTTAGACCAGGTGATTGTCACCTGGAAAAGGCATATGTTTCTAAAAAGTACTTGTCAGCTGTGACTATTCACTGTGACGTTACAGTCCTGTATATCTATATAAGTTGAGCGGGTCCAGCGAAGGGTCACTAAGTTGATTAAGGGATTGCAGCACCTAGCATACAGGGAGAGGCTGAAAGCTGGGGCTGTTCAGCATGGAGAAGGCTCTTCCCAGTGGTATCCAGTGACAAGACAAGAAGCAAGGAGCACAGATTGAAATACAGCAGATTACATTTAAACATAAAAACGTTTTTACTGTGAGGGTGGTTGAATGCTGGCACAGGTTGCCTGGTGAGGTTGTGGAGTTTCCGTCCTCAGAGATATCAAAACCTGACTGGACGTGGCCCTGAGCACCCTGCTGTAGGTGACCCTGCTTTGAGCGGAGGAACTCAGAGGTGATGTCCAGAGGTCCTTTCCAAACTTCACCATTCTGTTATCCTGTTTGGGGACTGCTTTGCTGAATGAGCACTGAAGCACAGTTTTAAGGTATCCTAAAGACATCTTCTCTTTCAGCTGCAGGGCTATGGTGTCTTACTTGAAAGGGAAACTGAGTAGCAGCTGCATCATGACAGAATGAAGTAAGAGATCTGCGACACTCTCTCACCCAAGTCTTTGTCTCATCATGGCGTTGTCATAGCTCAGAGCCTGCTATGTCCACAGCAGCCTTCGATAGCTCTGTTCCTGCCATATGAACATGGCAAGTCAGGGACTAAATCAAACATGACAGGTAGGATTGTTTTCCTGCTCTTCCCACCCAATTCACTCTCGTTCACTTGCACAGTGAACCACAACCATGGGATTTATCTAGCTGAACAAATCACCTCTCTGTAAAAAGTATCTAGCTGAAAAAAGTTTACTTCAGCCATGCCCATTCCCCAGGCCAGTTCCCAGTGAGGGAAGGCACTACTTGTGCCAGAATCAGCTTGAGGCAGAATACTTTTTTAGTGGCCTTTCCAGCTTAGTGAATGGCTCAAATTGTGATGCATGAGAAGGTATCCCTATGAAAAGAGACCAGGCCTGGAAAAAGGACAAAGATCAACCTCTGAGACAGGTACCCTGTCATCTAGACTACACTCTCTTCCAAATTGTACTCTTATTTGTGAAAACAGACCCTCTAGGTCAGGACCAAAAGATGTTGGTGTCTTGCAAGAGCCCAGCTACTTCCCATGTTGCAACTACTGTATGTCTGATTATCTTTCAGAGGATTGTCAGTTTGTAATCTTTTATTGGTGTTACACTTGATTATGCAAGGAAAAAACCCAAAGCAATTACAAACCCTATGTAAATCAGCAAATATCTTCTGCCTTCTCTAAGAATGTCTTACCCACTACTTGGGTTGTGTCTCTTCACTGTTCCAAGGTGAAGAGTTCAGTTTTCATCTCTCTCATGAATGCTTTATCTCTTCACTCTTTTCCAGGCTTGTTTGTTAGCTTTTCCCCTTTCTTCAGAAGAAAGTAAGCTTGATAGGTTTTTAATAATGACCAAATCATCTCCTCTACACTAACTATAACGCATGTGTAATTAACAATGGAAGCAAAAGGTTGAGTAAACCAAAGGTCATGGCAATTGAGGCTGATTTCATTAGACAGCGTCAGTATGTTATTGTTCCCAATGCAGAAACCTAGGCTTGAAGGAAGATAATGCGTTCATGAAACTGGGCCACAGGAAATGATCATTCTTCCGTTACTTTTGGGTCACCTGCAACTATTACCTAAATTAGGGTCACAAGCAGCCACTGCTAATAAATAACCTGAAAATGATATACGAATAGAGCTAGGAATGTGCTTTCATCAAAATAATTCACAATTAGATTCTTCCAAACTTACTTATTGGGTAATATTTCCCAGTACAACTAATGGAATCGTATGTGTATGGGTGGAAGTCTCTCCACTGATTTGTGTCACTTCCATTTTCATCTCTTGGTAATAAGAGAGGAACAGGACACTCAGGTCCATGTGTTTTCATGAATTAAAACAGAGCTAGGATTAGGAAGGGATGCTTTATCGCATGAAAACTGAAGTATGGTACTTAAACACACAAAAAGGAGCTTTCAGCTCCTTAGATGAAGGATGTGTTGCTGAAGTACAGGCAAACTGCTTGGGGAAAAGGACAGGGTTTAAAGCTAGAAGTTACACACTTGGCTACTTAAACACGCATCAGTCTATACAAATTGCAGTACTGGTGGTCTAGAATAATTTCTTTGATACTTCCATTGCCTGCAGTGGAGTTTTTTCTAGCAATGGATTTAGCTCTGCACTGTAGCAGCCTATACTACTACGCCTAATGACTTCAGAGTATCGAGCAGATGATGCCAGTGCTCTGTTCCTGAGAGATGAATGGCAGACACCTGGATGTTTTTTATATATTCACCCAGCTTCCCAGCTGCTGAGTGTCAGCCCTGCCTCCCTTCTTCCCCCATGTCCACATGGCTCTGGCATGGAGTCTTCTCTTCAGTGGCTTCGTTAACCAGCCAGATATTGCCAGTACTGACAGTACTTGCTGCTTCAGTGACTGTCAGATTTTGATGCTCCAGTTTCTCTGCCCTCCTTTCCATCATCAGTAATTGTTCCCTGACTGCAGAGAATCTTTGCATCCATCACCATGCTGTAGCTAACTGATTTGTTCGCTTTATTTTGAGCCTCAGACATGCCTTTGTTATTTATACTCCAGAATCTGTTTGAAAAAGTCCTGAGATCTTGCTGTTCCCACAGCAAGCTGATCCTCCACTTCCTAGCTCAGCTTTTACTTTGGCCAAGGAGCACTTCTTTCTCTCTTTTCATTCCATGGTTTTTATTTCTGGCTGTTATCTGTCACTTTTTCTGCATATCTAGAAGATTAAATAAGTAGGATTTGCTAAGATCGCCATTCCATGCTTCCTTCCCCACTCGCATTTTAACTTGGACTCTGTCTGCCTAATTGTTTTCCACATTAGTTCTGATAGCAAGTACAATGGGACTTAAACTATACTGACTTTTAAAGTAAGTCAGAAAATAGCTCAAAATCTATTTAAACACTGTGCTACTAGTTCCATTGTCTTTATTTATTTAAAAGGGTATGGGAAATATGAAGGGAGGCTCTCCTGTATGAAAGCAGTCTCCATTTGAATCCGCTTAGCTTTCAATCAGTTCACCCTTTAGCAATGTGGTTTACTTCTGCAATTAATCTACGAGTGAGTTCTGATTGACTCAAACTGGAGTGGCAGAGGTAAGCCAGGAGTAAGACAAAATCTTTTGAGACAATATTTTGGAGCACTTTAAGCCTTGCTTATAAGTTAAGGTTTCGCTCTTAAAATTTGTGATTAACAATAAAAGTGCCGCTGAAAATGAATGCTTGGAAATTATTATTCTAGTTGCATATTATTATTCTAGTCCAGTGGAGATGCAGAGAAGCTCCTTCTAAATCACATTAGGTTCTCTACCTGTTTTTTCAATATTCAATAGAGTAGAGGAATGCTGACCTCAACGACTGCAATTAGTTCTTGTGATTGGAGTAACGGTAGATGAAGAAACAAAGTAAATGTATAAACCAACTGTGGCTTACCACCCACAGCCGCATGAGGCAGGCATTTTCTCACTCTACGCCCCCAACTCCAAGTAATCATTTCCTTTCTTCACCACTGTGTACTTTAAAAAATATTCTGTATTTTTTTTCCTACCAGCTAACAATTCAATTTTTTGAGGCTGCAGTTCCCTGAGGAAACTACTTCAAACTCTTTAAATCAAGCTGCTACAAGGAGCCAGACAGTTTGAGCTGATGAAAACTGCATACAGTGTAATGCAATAAAACCCACAGACCAGTCTCAGTCATAACAAAATAAAATTTATTCCTAGTGTTAAGCTAACATTTTCTTATGGCTGTTATTCTTAAGGGCGATACATATTCATTTTAAAAGCATTAAAATGTTAATGGTTAACCAAGTATATGTCGCTGAATTCCTAAAGGAGTTTTTGAACATGACTGTGGTCCTTTTGAAATAATTGTTTAAGTCTGAAGATCTTGTGCACTAATTCAGCTTTACCATAAATCCATCGTCCTGCACCAGACTCTTTGCTGTTGCTTTTGATGAGCATTAGATGAAAAGCTACATATTATTTTTCCTGTTTAAAAAGCGCCACAACCACCACTCTGATTAATTGTTCTGTAGAAGAGCATGCTCAAACATTGCTGCTTGAACTGGACCGAACAGCAATCAGCATCCTGGGATCAGAAGTAGAATAAACATTTAAAAACTTGGCTGCAAACTACCACTTTGGGTAGTTGGCTGCACACAAGGAGACCTGAGCTCTTATGCCCTCCCTACTATCTTTTTTTTTTTTAGTGATGGAGTAAGGTAAAACGTAGAAGTAATTCAGACCAGCAACCACTCAATTATTAGTCTCTTTTTGAAGCTGGCTTTTACAAAAGGGGTCCTCATAGTAGAGACCCCCGCCTTCCCTTCCTCCCACCAACCTCATCGTGGGGTCAAGACCCCACAAGGCCATGTCGATACTGTTAAATAAAACAGCACAGGGCTCATTTTCTGACGCTGTGGCCAACTAGCCTGGCACATCTCACAACCATACAAGGGTTTAAACCAGTTATCCCTGCAACCAGGCCAAGAGCAATCTGCATATCAGGGCTTGGCTTTGGCCCATGCTGGTTCCCCAATCACAGCCTGGCTCCGATTGTTTCAGCAAGGCCTGGTTGGCACTAAACCACTTCATGGACTGTGCACAAGCAGTGCTCTGGCATTTGCCCTGGCCCTGTTCATTTTGCTAATTCGGATGTGGCCGGAAGAAATGTCTTCATATCCCTGAATGAGCAAATTGGCTGTGAGGACCCAGGCACAGGATTTTCCATCCGTGAAACAAAACATGATGGGAGGAACAAACAGATTGAGAGCAGTAGTCCAGTATACTCTGTTTTGTCAGGAGCAAAACATTTGTCTTTTTCCTTGATGTAAAACCAATACCTGTGTGACATACACGTGGCACTCTCATTCACATTCATAGGAAAGCCCAAGCTAATCACGGTTTTTCTGGAGTTGTGCGTGTGGCCTTGCTCTAGAATGCAGAAAGGAAGATCTGCGCTGACTGAGGGGCTCCACAGCTTCCTCTTGGTTTGGTCTTCCTGATCAACCCGTCACTATTTGATGCCATGGCAAGTTTCTGGACACGCACAACTCGGTTTCTGCACCAGCTGAAACACCGAGCACAACCTCAGCTTTCATTCCTATAAAGCGTATCTGAGCCACTGAACAAGGACAGAAATGATCACACACTCGAAGAAGGCAAAACAGCACTGGTTTGGAATTAAATGTAGTCTTGTAAAGGCGGTAAATATTGGTTTAGAAAAGGAGTGGAGAAGTTAACAGTTGAGGCTTGGCAGAGTGCTCTTAGTGTGCCTGTAATAAGGGCTTGACTGAAATGCAGTTGACTTAGCTGCAACTAAATAAACATCTAAAACGGCATTTGTGATAAAATGCTTTTCTCTGATTACCATACTGAAAGTTCATGTGCTTAGATATCTGTCTAGGTTTGCAAATGGAACATTCTTGAGACTCTTACATTAAAATTTAAAGCTTCATTAAAATGCTGCATGACTGTCACAAGGCTACAAAATAAAGCAGAACAGTGTATTTATGCACAGCTTTTCCAAACTAACTTAAAAAAAATCGCTTCCTTTCTTTGGCCCCACTGGCAAAGCAAGTAAAATAGAAGCAAGACAGAAGAAAAATAGGAAACTTCTCTGTTACTAGCATTTTCATTGGGTCATTAAAAAATTAGAACAATCCCAAAGGCAAAGAAGGAGACTAATGGCTAAAAGTAGAAAAAATGAAGTTCTGTAACAGCATACAGCCATTGCCAGCTAAGAAACAGAAAACAGTCTGGACCTTCATGAGGCATGAGCAGTTCTGGGGGAAAGAAAACAGGAAACAGAAAACAAGACCCTCACCAGGGTCCTTCTATAGCACACTTTATATCAGTTTTGCTGCCAGCATGCAGGGAACGCTAAGCTTTGCAACTGCAATAATTTTCCTTTGATTGAGTTTTACAGTACACTTGACGTGTTTTTTAAAAAATAAATGAAAA
>VZTL01000263.1:0-95288 GCA_013400535.1 Scopus umbretta
TCATTTACCAAAGCAGTCTGTGGCCAGTAGCCTCCTCTTACCTTGGAGATGAATCTCATCTCTGAGCGGTCTGAGCTTCTAAGGGGCAGAGTGGGTTTCTTTGTGCAATTGTCCCAAATAATGCAACGCTGGGCAAAAAACACACTGCTGCATGAGAGCACATGATACTGCATGTTGCATTCTCTTCTTTTTGTGAAGCATCAATATGTCTCCAAGAAAGAGAATCTGCTGTGCTGCTTCAGGTATTCAAGGATAATAAAAGTCCTAACCCTAGGTTCATAGAATTTAAACTGGGCAGTGGATATTGCCTGTCCACCAGACACTTAAACAGAGTGGGCTTTTTTAATGTTCTAGAGTTAAGTTTTGATTTAAATGAGATCTTTGGCATTAAACCACTGTGCAACTGTAACTATATGAAGGACTTATTTCTTTAAAAGAAAAGAAAAAGATGCATCTGCTCCTGTGAACTGTTTTAGCACTTTTCCCTCTGAAAACCTGGTTTTGCCTTGGAAAGGACAGCTATTTTTATCTTCAGAAATCTGCTGTTTATCTTATAACCGTAAGAGATGCAAGCACTGATCTCAGTTGACTTTAAAGTCAGATGAAAGTGTCCAAAATATTTGCAGTGAAATGTTCTGCTAGGAAACAGCTTTCAAAATTTCACCTAATGATGGAAAACAATCTGTCTTGCCAAAACTTTCCCTACATGTTTAACAGGGTTTTAGTTTAAAAAGTCTATTTCCTACTTAATAGCAGAACAGCTGTATTTTGAATGCAAGGTGATTTCATGTTTTGCTGTTTGGAAAACTTGTATTTACTTGTAATATACAAAAACTTGTAAATACTCCTGCAGTAAATTTAACCATTTGTTATGTTTCTCTGTTTGCCAGTTATAATATTTATTTGTATTTTGATGATTTCATTGTTTTGGCTCAGTTATATCAATACCTGAGAAATAGCCATGTAAATGTGAAATTTGCATAAAAGACTTGAAGTGTCTCCTAGTTTTGATGCAAGATAATAACATAATCTTAAAAAGTATATTTTAGGAAAATATGGAGGGG
This sequence comes from Scopus umbretta, assembly GCA_013400535.1. NCBI lineage: Eukaryota > Metazoa > Chordata > Aves > Pelecaniformes > Scopidae > Scopus > Scopus umbretta. Next base: position 1,065 of record VZTL01000263.1, read on the forward strand.
GGTGTATTTACCAGTTTTTTAAACACAATATACTTTTTTCATTAAGAAAAGTATTAATCGTACTAAATGCATGGTGGGTCTGTATTAGGCAGTGTCCCTTGTGCAAGGAATACGCCCAATGCACTGATCCAAAGGTTACTGGCAGTTCATTTACAGATCCATGGTAAAAGGCGCTTCCTAACCTTAAAACTGAGATTTTTGCCCCAGTTTTGCTTGTGCATGTGAATTTTATTTAGTGATTCTCCATGTTCAGCAACACACAATTTTGCTAGTCTCCTAAGTATTATAAATATTCTGCTCTGTGCTCTTGTATCCAAGACAATAACTTTTCGCAGAGGACAATTCAAAGTGATGTGACTGCAGGGAGTAGAGAGAGAAGATAAATGCTAAGATTAGATTGTCAGACTATTTTGGGCTGAACACAAAGTAATCGAAAATGTTTACAGGAACATCTCTGAGACAAGTGAGACAGGGGAGGAAGCACTGGGAGAAGAAAAATTGCTTGTACTTGGGACATGAGAAAACAAGTACCCACTATGTCTGAGACAAAGCAGAGTTTTTCACTCCAGGTCACTGGAGTCTGGCAAGACAAGTCTTGAACATGGGGATCCCACATCCCAGTGAAGTCCTTGCCATCTACTCTTTTGTGTGTTTTGATGGCCATTCCTGTTTGTTGAGGGGAATTGTGCCAAAATATTCATACTTTGTAGGACTTCTGTTCCTTGTGCTGTGTGGCATTAAAGAAAAAGAAAAAAGGAGTAGAAGATACAGATCTTTGTAGTTGCCACAGAAAAGGCGTGTTGTCCTTGATCTGTTCTGGTTAGGATTGAGCCAAACTACTCATTAGATCTGGAGCTGGCTACGTTCTTTGGGCGTGATCTCTGTGGGAGTGAACAGTGCTCAGCTGCTCTTTAGGAGCTTCTGGTCAGAGCTGTCTTGGTAACCCCTCTCTCTGTATAAGTGTGTTTCTCTCCTGCAAGCCTTGTGTTCCTTCTAGTCTCCACCATTGGAAGAGATTTTGTTCTGCTTTGCTGTCATTTTGGGGAAATGAGTGGGATTACTCAGCAGGTTGGTTTCCAAAAGAGCGAACCTGAAGCTACGAAAGGAGCAAGACTTAATGCAGGAAAACCAGTAAGGAAGATAGATGTGAAATAATAGCAACAAATTTTGTACTGTAGAAAGCCTGGTGGTTTGTCTCAACTATGCATTGCAAGACTTTGTCAGCTGTCCTTAATTGAGATAAAAAGTGGTGTGGAATGATAACAAGAATGTACCAATGACTAACTGTAACTAAAAACTGTCCCAGATAAGCAGCTCAGAAGTGCTTGCCCCAGGCACTTTTTTATTATTTGCTTATTTTTGGTTCACTGAGATGAATGACTTGTAATGCTTTTAAATTGTGCCTCCCTTGGAAGTTAGAGTAAATTCTCATCACCCAGCCAGTTTTCAAGTCTTGATTAAGGTTTTAAGTGGGGCAACATTATTTTTTGCTGGTGTTGAAGAACCAGCTTGCAGGTTGTGGTGTCATTTGACTTCAGCGGAGCATCACTCTCGGAATCCTAATATGTAGAAATGAAGCAGCAGGAATGTGCTGGTGTCTAAGGCCAGTGGTCCTGTGGAAACCCAGATCAAGGCTTTGTGGTGTACAGAAACTTCTTGTGAGTCTCACTTCTAATATTTGCTGGTAATATTCTAACTTTATTGATTTATACCAGAAATCCTTCCTCCTTAAGTATCAGCTGTGTGATTCTCACATAAGGTATGTGAGGGTCTTGGTTAATGGGGAAGATCTTGACATTGGTTAATCTTCACACACAGTTTGCTTGCTGAGGTACAGTCCTTATGTCAGCTTGACTGGCGCTCTTCTTTTAAACCCATCTGTGTTCTTAGGAGGAAAGAAATGTCCAGTGAAAAGCATCCTCTCAGCTTTCTCACAAGCATTGCTGGAGATACTATCATGGAAAATACAGCCCTTCTGTTTGAATTCTGTAAGGAAAAAACACATAGACCTTGTGTTGTAGTTCAATTCATTCAGAAACCATCCTTTAGTTATGTTTACTAAGTAGAACTTCTCTGTTAGAAAGAACTGGATTTATATAAGTACTAAATATTATATGTTTACACATTCACAGTTTCGGGGTTTTTTTTTTCCCTCTCCACAGGCATCTGTTTCTAAATCTTTCTCTGGTGTCCATCACCACAGAGTCAAAACAGCTTACAGACATCAACAAATTATTTCTCATGATACCACTGGGAGATAGATACTGCTCTTTCGGCTCTGTGGATGGGTTACTGAGGATTAAGCAAATTGCTCAAAGAAAGACAGTGAGAGAAGGCAGGAGCAGAAGTGCTAAGTATTGTCCTTGCACCCGCTCTTCAGGCAGCGCTGCACGAATGAGCTCTCCGTTCAGCTGACAGGAGCCAACTCTTGTGTATGACACTGTCTCCCTTCAAAAACTTTAAACTATGTCAGCAGGCCAGACATCCGTGGTATCCACAAAAAGACTTGGAAACAAATGTCTCTCTGCACTTTGAGCCTTACTCATTTTGGAAATCTCAACTTTGGAAACTTGTTCTGCACGGAATTAGAGAGAGGCTCAAGTTTCAAAATGCGGTTCTCATCTTTTTTTGTCATTTTGTTGACTCTTCAGCTCTGAGGTTTGGTGTCAGCTTGTATATAGCCATAATAAGATTGCAGAGAATTCTTTTCAGTGTGTGTGCAGGCCTTGGCAAAATGTCCTGCAACATTATGTGAGGTTTTTCCCTAAGAGAAAGAGCTGTTATTGCTCTTCATATAATACTTGGCCTCATTCCTAAGAATTGCTATTACTTTGTCTATTTAATTTCTTTCAGAATATCAATTTTACACGCTTATTTGTAGAGCTGCAGTGTTTTTTGGCTTCTGTGTGTAAATAGTGTCCATACATTCTCTTTCCTAGTGTAACTATGTGATCATGGTCATAGGCTGTTTGCCTATTCAGCTTCTTATGATGAATGCTAGTGTAATTAAAAATTATGCTGTGTCTGAGAGAGTCCGTTCTCTGATGATGATAGCACTAGTTACCTTTGTTTTGCTTTGTTTGTGAGAGGTATGTGTTTAATGTTACCTGGATAAGTCTATAGACACAATGGCTTTATTGTTGCCTGGATTCCAGCAAGTCTTTGTTTTTACACTGGGAAATATAAAGACTTAGTTTCTGCAAGAAGCTATTAATGTAGTTGAAATTAGTGGCTATGTTTCTGCTCAAAAATTATTTACCCACTTTCAAATACTTGCCAGGTGATGCTTTGATGTGTGAACAGGATATCTTTGTGATTTATCCCAGATTCTTCTCTTTTACAGCCTTTTTTTTTTTTTNTTGTGTAAGGTGATTTTTACAGCCTTTTTTTTTTTTTTTTTACTTCATAAAAACATCTGCACTAGTTTCAATTTCTAGAGTGAGACTTCAGAAGGTCAAGCATGCAGAAACAAATAAAAAACAATAGGGGGTGTGCATATTTGGAAATTATGGATTGTACCTTTCCATTTTGTCCCCAGGCTTTTCCACTCAGTCATGGAGTATTGAGTTATCTTGTGATAGGGGCACACCAATAATTACTGCATGGTAAACCATGATGTGCACGTACAGTCTGTACCTGCACCCTTAGAGACAACCAGGTGGGAGATGTGGGAGACTTTTTTTCCAGGATGTAACCAGAGTGTTCTGCTGGATTACCAGAAATGTCCTGTTCCCAGAAAGCCACAGTAGATAATATAAACTTTTGCTGTTTTGGCAATATTATCATATTGCTGTCCTGCAAGCAAAGTAAGAAAACAGTAAATACATAGTTCAGGTCAGCAAAGGTTTGTGTGTGGATAGAGAGGCTCTCCTGGATGGAAACAAGGTTCATCATTACTGACCTTGCTGGTGAGGCCAGCTGTGGTGCTCACCGGTTACCTACAGGAGGGGCGAGATGCAAATATCTGAAGCAAAGTGAAGGACTGGGATTAGGGGGATCCCTGTAAATGAGCAGATGATGACAATTGTCAGCAGAGAACTTCAGGAAAAGCCAGGTGTGCAAGCAGCAGTGGTGCCAGCTGGTCTGACTGTCAGTATCTGGCACCAGTGTGGCATGTTACTGCCACAGGCATGGTGACAGGGCTGAGCTCCTCCTAGTGATGGTTAAATGTGCTAGGAGAGGTGCAAGCAAGCTTCCTTCACATCAGGCATCTGTCACAGGTCACCTTGGTCCATCTCTCTTGCAGAAATGTATCTATGGCTAGCGCAAGGCTGTTTGATTTGGCTCAAGTGTGCGTGGCAAAGTGGTAACGAAAAAATATCTAGAAAATAAAGTAGGCAGGCACTTGAGCACAAATTCTTGAACCTCTTAAAACCTTGTCTGGAGTCTAACATAGCAACTGGCTTCTTAAGCATGCAGTCAGTATTCTCATGGGTTACATTTTCAAGTATTTATGCTGTAGCTATATAGACCTCTCTATATACATTCAAATCCCTTTTCCCTCCCTCAGAGCTTGAGGCTACAGCAAAAAAATGAATCTGGAGGGGGGAGTGTTTCTTAGGCTTTGTTTATTCATTTATTTATTTACTATTCCTCATGAGCCCTATGAAGCATTCACAACCATGAAGAAACTTTGTCAATAATTTGGGGTGGAGGGGTGGGAAAACAGGCCTTCTGATCTATTTTAGTCCTCCAAGATGGCAAAAAAACCCCTCAAAACTGCAAAAGTAATCTGGAGGTAGAAGGTTTACTATTTCCCCCTTGCATGCCACCACTGCTGCTCTGGAGACTTATAAAAGCCCTGAGCAGCACGAAAGGTAGATGTGACATTGTGCAGGGAGTCATGGATGGTAGGCTCTCGCAGGCCCACGAAAGTAAACTTTCTGGGGGCAGCTGTTCTGTGTCACTGCTGTCACGTTGTTGTTTAACTGGAGGGAGATGGTGCTGCACAGAGCTGCTCACTGCCGGGTCATACGGGGAGCTTCACCTTTGTTTGGTGAACAAGGAGAGTTTGACAAATACAGAAGGGATTGTGATCAAAGTATTCACGCATTAATTCAGGACTCTGCTTGTTTCATATTACTGTACTCTCTGTGGGACTATCTTTTAGATTTAATGAGTTATAAATAGCAAACTCCAAGCCTCCTGACTGCTGTTTCTGAACCCCATTGCCTTTCCAACCTCTCTGCCGCTCAGAGGATGACTGTCAGGCTTTGGTGTTCAGAAATGGTGGTTGTTCTGGTTGCTTATGGCATGATTCATAGGCTTGAAGTTAAGCTGATACTTTAGGACCCTACCTGATACCCTTTTTTGGAGAAGGAGGGTTTTGGGGCAACTGAAAATACTCTACTGCATGTGGTTCACTGTCATTGTCTTTCAGCGGTACGGTGCCGTTTAAGACTTCTCTGATAACACATTTCTCTGTTTCATGGATATTATACACAAGCAAAGAACAAGAAAGCATACAAGTATTCTTATTAGTAAATTTGGTTGAAATTTAACAGGTTTGTTGGAAAAGCTTTTCTTCCTTCAGAGCATAAAAATGGGGTTGCTGCTGTGCTACAGTCATACCAAAGGGCTTTGCTGCCATTACATGTATAAATGAAGATTTGGGATGAATTTTACTCTTTGGGTTAGCACTGCTGTTTCTTATTTTTCAGTACATTGTGTAGACTAAATAATGAAACAGAGTAAATAATAGACTGTCTGACTCTTTATTACAAGTGAAGAGCAGAGTTGTAGGAACTTTTTTGGGTTTGGCCAAAAGGAACATTTGTCTTTAATGTTCAGCATTAAAAATGACACTTCAATGAATTCTTTCATTTTTGCTGGTTTGAGAAACAAGACAAACTGAAAAAAAACATTCCAAGTAAGTCCACTGGCAAAAAATAAGTTGACCGTGAATTAAATTCTTATTTCTATATCACTAATGCAAAGCTGGTGCTCTACACGGTACAGGAGAACTAAGCTTCCAAAAGGCATTTTTAAAAGTCTTTCTTATTCAAGGCAGAACTGGATTACTTGTGGTTATACTTTATTATATTATCTATTATGTAACCTTACCTAGGAAATAGAGATTTTGGAATTTTCCCAGTGAAGTAACTGTTCAAAATACATCAGGAAAATGCTGCAGTTGCCTTGGGAGAGCACTTGTGGATGTCTCTCCTTGCTAACCAGCTGGAGCGAGAGCACTTGTGCTGGCATTTTCTTTTAAACACCATAACATCAAATACTTCTCTGATGTCCTTCTGATCCTTTCTCTTGAAGAACTGAATGAAGTGAAACCATTACCGTAAACACAGAAGACATTCAGTGATGTTCCAAAGTGCACAGTTTTGGCAGCAGTAAGCTTTCTCTGGATAGCTACCTGGGAATTTACAAATCGGTCACATCTGAATCCATTTTGTGAACCTTACTGGAGTCTGCACCTGCCTCCCAGAGACAGACTGAAAGAGAGAGGCTATAGATATGTTACCCATTTGCTGATGCTTCATTAGAGCTGAAAGCAAACAGCCACATTTTAATGGTCTGATTACAACACCTTGGGTGGCAAAACATCACATTGCTTGTTGGAAGGGAGCACTCAGTGAGTCAGTTGTGCTTTTTGTTGTGTTTTTCCCCCCCTGGACTATGGGGATTTTTTTTTTCTCAATGAAGCATAAATTTTTCCAGGTTACTTTTGCTGAGAAGAGAGGACAAATACTCAAGTAATGGAGACCAAGCCACCGAGTCGGGGAAAGATTCCTGGCGCTGCTGTATTTATCATGCACTGGAGCCATGTCAAGGTTCAACAAGGCCAAGTGCCGGGTCCTGCACTTGGGTCAAAACAACCCCATGCAACGCTACAGGCTTGGGGATGAGTGGCTGGAAAGCTCCCCGGCAGAGAAGGATCTGGGGACACTGGTTGACAGCTGGCTGAACATGAGCCAGCAGTGTGCCCAGGTGGCCAAAAAGGCCAATGGCATCCTGGCTTGCATCAGAAATAGTGTGGTCAGCAGGAGTAGGGAAGTCATCCTTCCCTGTACTTGGCACTCGTGAGGCCACACCTCAAATACTGTGTTCAGTTTTGGGCGCCTCACTACAAGAAGGACAATTGGGGCACTGGGGTGTGTCCAAAGAAGGACAACAAAGCTGGTGAAGGGTCTGGAGAACAAGTCTTATGAGGATTGGCTGAGGGAACGGGCTGAGGTTGTTTAGCCTGGAGAAAAGGAGGCTGAGGGGAGACCTTATCCCTCTCTACAACTCCCTGAAAGGAGGGTGTGGTGAGGAGGGTGTTGGTCTCTTTGCCCAAGTAACCAGCAATAGGACGAGAGGAAATGCCTCAAGTTGCGCCAGGGGAAGTTTAGACTGGATATTAGGAAAAATTTCTTCACTGAAAGTGTTATCGGGCACTAGAATGGGCTACCCAGGGAAGTGGTTGAGTCACATCCGTGGAGGTATTTAAATGACGGGTAGACGAAGTGCTTAGAGCCGTGGTTTAGTAGCGGACAGGTACGGTTGGACTTGATGATCTTAAAGGTCTTTCCCTACCAAATGATTCTATGATTCTATGGAGCCAATACTGGAATAAAGAGGGCAGCAGCGAGTCATGACTGTGCAGCATCGGACAGGATGAGACTGTGTGCAGGTAACAGCAGAAACCTCTGTGGGAAGACTCGAGTGTTGCATTGCGCTAAAAGCACTGTGCTGATGTTCACAAAGCCCATGTTTGCTGGCTTACCGAAATGTTTGTCCATAAAACATGAAGGCTTTTTTTACTACAAGTATTTGGCAGGTTGTCCTGTTAGATTCAGGTATAGAAACTGAATTTAAAGCTTACTAGTGGATTTTCAAAGTGAGTTGGTTATTATTCCAGCTCAGCAGCTCTGGAAATGCACTGAAAATCTTTTAAGAACTACACAGACTTCTTAGTTGATTCATGGCTTTTTCTGTCCACAGGACAGTTTCATCACTGACCGTGGCACTCCGCACTTGCTGTGTCATTTGACTGTTACAGAAAGGTTGCAGGCTGTTTGGTTTTGATGTTTCTCTAGTCCCAGGTATAACTTGTTTGATGTGAGCAGCCACTTACTGGTGAAACTGAGTGCTCTGTAATGACAAGAGGGGATTGAAAGGCTGATTTCTTGGTAACAGCTTTTGGTCAGCCAGAAAAACAAAACCAGACTGGCCAAGTCTGGATTTAAATCTTTGGATGCAGATGCTTTTATAGCTCTGCTGGCTTCAGTCAGCCCAACCACAGAGGTATAGACCTGTGAGGAATCAACAACTCATGTTCTCATTTCCAGAGTTTTGTGAGGGATCTCCTGACCCATTGTGTCCCTATGGACTTCATTAAAAAAATACATGTTCATAGGTATTTACATACACACAAACACATATTCTCTAAAACATAAATGCTGTCTCTTGAATTCTTTTTGAAGTCATCCTTTCAAGGCTGGCAGTGACATGAAGGTAGAGCATCTGCTGTTTTTTTACCAATTCTAATATCTGTTTTTTAATACCTGTTTCTAGTGGGAATAGAATATCTTAAAGTCTTTCTGGGCTTTCTCTAAGTCGTGAACACTTCCAAATGTGATTCATGATGTAGCCTCAGAGAGGCAAATATTGCTTTACGGATACAGAAGGCATCTGTACACCTGCAAGGCATTTACTAACAAAGAATTAGTTACTTGTTTGCAAATAAGCTGTTGGATTTTATCAGCTGTTCTCCCTTTTTTATGGCATGAACATTTTGCTAAAAAAGTTCGAGGCAGCCTGATGCTTTACAACAAGTAATGGTGACTCTGTACAGTGCGGTCCATCTTCCCAGCAATTTACAACAATACCTTTTGTTCCTTCCCCTGCTCGTTCCTGCTTAAGTCTCCTGATAACAGCCTGGTTTTATCTGGGAAGGTACCAATAGCATCTCTTTCACACCTCAGCTAAATAGTTGTGCACATGGCAGCTTTAAAAGCCTGTGGGTTTATCGGTGGAAAAAATGCTTGGAAAGGAGAGATCTAGTACTTAAATTAGTTCTATCAGCACATATTTTTTTTTTGGCTGAAACTTGTTCTCACAGAACTTCAAGCTGGATTATTTGTGTTAAACTTCCTGACTGAATTCCGAACAAGTCATCTTTTCCCACAACGCTGACCTTTAGTATGAGGCCAGAATAATTTTAATTTGTTTCAAGTTTCCCTTATAAGCAAGAGAACAAGAAACCATATTCCTCTAAGACCTGGTTAGCTAGCTGCATGGGCAGAATATTTTTGAATTCTAAGGGGAAAAAACCCAATAAAGTTGGATGTTCCAAACTGACATCCAAACAGCATGCTTCCTGAGCAGGGTTAGCTTTGCTGTCTTCCAGGCAATCAGTTTAAAAGCTATGGAAAAATAACGACTTTAAAGAAAGGTATTAACTAACTAACCTGTTTTCAGTTGGGGTTATGCCCTAACGGAGGTATCTCAGGGTGTATTCCAGACTCCTGTTGGCCGTTTCTGGCTGTGGTGGGGGCAGAGATGATGACTTGGGCTGTAGCTTGATGAATACATTAGGCCATCACCCTGCACTGGTGCTGCCCCCGTCTCCTGCTGGCACAAGCATCTATTCACCTATGCGGTGAACAGGAGCCAGATAATTGTGATCCTGCAGCTGTGAGTCTGTGTGAATCTGTAATTGATCTGGCTGAACGCAAACCTTTTTTTCTTTCTTTCTTTCTTTCTTTTTTTTTTTTCTCATTAGTTTTAACTCAGTTTGGTTCTCTGATCTGCCCCACTGCACAGCTGCACAATTGCCTGTGCCACCACATGGGAGGAGGTGGTGTGAACGTAGCAGCAAGTGACTTTGAAGGAGCACGATACACTTTTCTTTTGTAGACAAGATTAGATATGAGGACAGGCAGTCTTGGTCCTGGGATGGCAAGGAATTGCTGAGAAATGAGAAGGATTTGACTGAAGCAAATCTTGGTAGTTCCCTGTTAGGAAGAGAAGAGAGCAATGTGTTTGGAGGGCCTGCAGTGGGGTGGGTGGCTCGGGTACCCTTAAAAATAAGCAGATCTACTTGCTACTCAGCTTAACCCTGCAGTACAGAGGAAAGATACCACAGAGAATCTACAGTCAGTAGCTGTGTCTTTTGTGGGATGCCTTTCCTTTTTTTCTTTATCGGGGAAAAAAAGCACGTTTCCTGTATGCACAGTTTGTCGGCCGTTTTGTTCTCAGACTTGCTGCTGCCCATAACTGGAAGTGTTCAGTCTTGACTTTTGCAGAGACTTGGCTTTTGTTCCCCCTTGCTGGACACTTAGTCTCAAATACACTTATGGGACTGCAGAGGACAGTCACAGAAATGGGGAAGTTATTTTTTTCCAGCACTAGGTGGCTGTATGGAGTTCCGCAGCATCCGGTACACAAATATTTAAAAAGTTGGGGAATGGGTCGTTCTTAAATGGAAAAGCTTTTGCCTTTGCACACCTCTTCCTCAAGTATGATTTAAAAAAAAAAGAAAAAGTTAGAAAATCAAAGAATAAAGGTATTTTATTTTTATAAGCTTGTCACTGGCTGCAGATGCGTTCATCTCTGTGGAGCCCAGGTGAGTATGGAGCCCACCACAGAAGTGACTTTGGTAACCAGACTATGATTGCTGCAGTTGGCTGGCGTTGCTGCTGCTGTTTTTTGCTTAGAGGCTTGGATTTGAACATTAAAGGGAGAGTCTATGTGTGTAATATCTGGTCCTGATCTTTCAAATGCTCATGCTACTTGGAGGCCACTTGGTCATGAGGACACTGAGGACAGTTCGGCGGAGGGTGTCCATACCACCAGGGGATGCATGTCGGTTGATAGGTCCCTGACTTCAGGTGATCCTCAAGTTCCCTGATGGGTGCAGAGCAGCACTAAGCTTTGCTGAAGGACTTGCTGATGGACCAAGTTTGGAGAGGATTAAGTTGTCCTAAGACCTAGCTGTGCCTTCCCCCTGGGCCGAGTGGCTTTGCCAAGGCCAATGGCCTCAGGAGCCATGCTCAGCTGTTGGTTTTTTTTCATGAAGCCCAGCCCTTAAAAGCAGTTTGTCTCCAAATGAAAGGCAGGCATCTTTCCTTCCCCCTTGCAGTACTTTCTTCTTTCCTTTGTTTTTCTCTCAACCATGATCTAGTCTCTGCATTTCCCTGCCCAGGACACCCCTGTCATTAGCAAATAACAAGACCAAGAACTAGGTTTCAGCATAAAAGGGAATATAAAATCCTAGTGTAGAGGCTTGTGCAATCCTACATGTAGAAAGCCCGATGCAGTGCAGATTTGGCGATCCTCAGTGGTGCCTCTGGTTATTTCTTTGCAGTTAGTAGCAGTGAAAGAGCCTTTCACAACTGGGATCTTTTACATGTTTGAGCTTCACCCTCTGAATATTTTATAGTGATCAGAGCTCCTGTAATTTTCCTCTTTTCCGGAGCTCTCTGGAGTGTAGTTCATGCAACTCCACACTGAAAAACGTGATGACATGAAACATTTATTTTGCATTCTTGTGGTAGCACATCCAGTATGATGATAGGCATTTTTAAGGGAAGAGGCCTAGCTGAATATTAAAGATCTTGGGTTGCTCAAAGCTGCTGTAAATGCAAAAGGTGGGACATCTAATGAATTAGCAGAACTGCTAAAATGAAAATGTTTATTAAAGTCTATGGCCTCAATAATACATTAGGTCTACATTGTGCTGGCTACTGTATGTAGATAGCAAAATGTTGGTTTAGGCCCCCAGATGTTTTTTGTAACTCTGCTTAAATTTTTAAATGATGTTGCTTTGCAGCCTTGCTTCAGGCTTGCTTTTTCTGAATTCTCTTCCATGAAGATCACCAGGACATAAGAATAATATGCAGGAGCATTTGTCCCCAGGTTTTTGCACACTTGATCAGACGTGAAAAGGAGACGCTGCAGTGACTCATCTGACCTTGTAGACCCAAGGCTAAGAGTGCCGACAGTGGTCTCTTGCTAAGGTCCCCAGCACAAGAATGCAAAGCATTTCAGAAGTTTTCGTCAACAATTCCAGGTAGCGTCTAGCAATTTTTTTGCTGATGTTATCTATAATGGACAGGGAAAGCAAAAGACTAATTGGGTAAATTAAGTGCTTATGAAATATCTTAATTTATACTTAGCAATGTAAACCCATTGTAGAAATGGTACTGCTAAGGATGGCTGTGATAGATTTTTTTTTTTTTTTTTTAAATGACAGCTTTCAGTGTTAGACATAGAAATGCTTCCTATAGAAGAACTAACATTACATTAGGCCAAGATTATTTAGTCAGTACTGAAAGATTTGTTGGTGTTTACTTGTACACTTGCAGTTGTAGAGTTCCAAGAACGTTTCCTTGTAATTAAAAAACAGCTTTTTGCCCTCAGAAACTTACTGCCCAAATTTAAAATGGGATAGATGGGTACAGGTGGTAGCCATAGCGTGTTACCAGCTCTAATTGGCAAAATTCATTTAGATATCACAGCAGATGAGGGCATTAGGGAGGCATTTAAAAGAGGATCATGAGGTAAATAACTTTGCAGTTCCTTCTAAATGCCAATCCTTTATAATCAGGAAGGGCCTTGTAGGAGAAAGCACATGAGAACAAGCAGGCAATAGCAGAGGGCATCCTGGTAGCTGATAGCGTGGTTTGAGCTGTGTGACAAATGCTTACGAGTGACGGCAGTGTGATAGGAGCTTCCAGCACTGGCCAGGAATGTATCAAATAGTACTGACAGCAGGAGGGGAGCAGGGAGAGAACATAAATGCTGGCTTATACAATCCAAGCCACTCATATACATCTAAATTGCTGTCATGGAATACGTTTAATGCCAAAGTAGTTGGGCAAGAGTTTGGGCTTTTCTTGGGGGGGGGGAAGTCAGTTTGTTTCAGTGTCTAATTTTGTATTGAAAGCAAACTTTCTTGTTTGCCCTCTGAAGGCAGCAGCCGAGCACGATGGGTCTCTGGGGGGCAGCGGCGCTGGCCGGAAGCGGCCTGCCAGGGCTGCTCTGGGATTTGTTTTCTTTTGATTATGGGAAAAATAACCCAAGATATTTCTGTGCATGCAGAGCATTCTTAATGACTGAAAAATCTGTTGTCAAGTAGGGACAAGGGGGAAGTGCCATCTTGAAAGACGACATGAATGTGTTTGGACTAGGTTTAAAAACCCAAACTTATTTTTAGTGACTTCCAGAAGCTTCTACTACCAAAAAAAAAAAATATTGAGATAGTAGCACAGCTAAACCTGGACTTGCTCTAGTAGAACTTTGTGGAGTTCACTGCAATTCACAGCAGCAGGCGCAAGAGGAGGGTCTCCTTCACGGCCTCCCAGATCATAATTACTGATCTCCTCCAGGCAAGAAACGCGGCAGAGGTGCTGTCAGGCCTCTTGGGGTTATACAATGTCAGGGAGTTTGATGAGGCTTTGTGCCAGCCCGTGACTCCAAACAGCCATTTTGGAAGAGGAGGAGAGGGGTCTGCTCTTGCCTTTCTAATGCTTGCTTGGTACCTGGCTCTGCCTGTGTGCTCTGGGAGGCATTGGTGAAGACAGAGTGTGCTCCTCAGGGCTATCTATTTTGAAATAACTTTGATATTTCCACTGGAAAAGGTCCTCTGGTGCCATTCCCATGTCCTTTAAAGTCAGTGCACTTGGCACCATGCAGGAGGCTGAGTGGTGGCCATCTGCTCCTCAAACTGAGCCACTGGCTCTCCCAACTTTTGGCTGCCTTTACTTTTAGTTCAACGTGCTGCAACTTTTTTTCATCTGAAAACCAAACACAACAAAACCCAGGAGTGTGCCTCTTGCTGTGCTCTCAAGCCTGTGCTTTTTTGTGGCAGGCTGCGGGACGGTGTCTGGAAACAGCCACCCAAAGCAGCACAAGAGTTTGACCCCCATCTTTTGCCATAGGCTGGCCCTGGCCCGAGCCCCACCATGGCTGCAGCAGGCAGAGCTCATGGGTCCCGTTCCTGCTATCTCTGCTGCCTGTACTTGAGCACATACCTGCAACTCGGACAGAGAGAACTTCCTCACTGGTAAAAATAGGGTATTTAGTAAACTTCAGCTGGAGCGGGAGTAAGGAATAATGTGCACTGCCAGAGAGTGTGAGGAAATGCGCTTATGTACATGCAAGTGGTGTTACCGCCTGCCTCCAAAGAATAATACTGGGCTACACTTAATATACTCTGTAACCCTTTGCCAGCGAAGCTCATGTGGCCCAATTCCCTCTAAAATGTGATCTTTGCACAAAACGGCCCTTTAGCCCACTTACACCTCTACATGTGGATTTATTATTTACATATATTGTGTATCATATAGATAGTAAGTTCATATTTGTCGGTTTGGGGTTTTTCGGTGAGGGAGGTGCTATTAGGACAAACAAAACCTTTGCCACTTCCATGAGCAGATAAAAAGGACCACGTACAGTGATAGTAGCACTGCAGAGGTTTTTTGGATGAAGCATTAAGAGACTGCTCTTGCACCACAGCAAGAGGTAACAGCTTGCTTTGCTGTTCCTTCGCAAGCAGGGATGGCAGCTGGCATGTTACATACAGTCCTGCTCATCTCTTCACTCCTGTTTAATATGGAAGCGTTGCCGAGTCTTTGCAGCATCCTCTCTACGGTGCTGCTTTCTTTTGGGCTGCGTGTTTGTATACAAGCCTGCAACTGAAGATCCAGCTCAAAGAAAACAGCACTCTCTGGTACCTCCCGCTTTGCACTCCCTGACTGTGCCTGCTAAGCCTGCAAGCGAATTCCTGCTGCAGGTTATCCTTAGACCTGGGGTGCAAATAATAAAGTCATAAAATTTTGGGGAAAGGTGATATGGAAATTACTGACTGCAGTGCAGTAGGTGCCTAGCTTCATATTATCTTTTGGCTCATCAGCAAAGGAAAAGCTTTCAGCTTTGAAGATATTATGATTAATGCAAAAAAAAAAAAATCAAGTTGAAGTTAAATTATATCATGAAATCCAGCATGCTTTATCAAAGCATTGCCAGAGCCATTGATTTAGCAGATTTTCTGCTGTATGTTGCAGAATAAAATAAGAAATATTTAAAGAAAACTTAGCTCCACCTTCCTTCTTTTTTGATTCAGTTTGGAAGATGTAACATTCTTTAAGGACTTGTGCTCCATTTAAAAGGCATTCAGGGTCACTTCCATATAGATATTTTTAATAATTTTTTTTTCCATTCTGATGGGGCTTCTGGAAAACAATTGGCCAATTACATATTAACTGGCAGTAAACTTATTCTTTTTTTAAAACAGTTTTTCTGACTTTTAAAAAAATATGGTTTTGATCCAGAGCTTGGAAAATGTGCTGTAAAACAGCAGCTAGCAGTGCATTGCAGGGAAAGTAAGTTATTTTAAAAAAAGGTTACAAATTATTTTTTTTTTAAATAGAGAATAAAATAATGTTTATAGCCAACTTGAGTTGGTTACCTTTAGGCATATCTTACTACAGCTGAATGTTTGTCACTTTTACCATTAAGTGTAGTATATTAGGGTGATAAAATAACAATAAGCCCAATAAACTGTAGGTATAGTTTTTATGGGTTGGGAACGTAAGTAGCAAATTATATATTCCAAATGATAAGACACTGCTAGAAGTAATAGGACGTGTTTAAAGTGACTGTAACAATAAGGAACAGAAAAGTGAACGGTGCAGAAAGCTGTGATGCTTTTTTTTGTTTGTTTTCTGTTCTTTCCCTGACATAGGAAGGAGGACTGAGAGAAAGGACCAGCTCCCAGGTGGGCCCAGGCACGTGCCACCACCATCCTTTTGGAAGACAGTCAGCAGTTCCTGCTGCAGGACACCAGTGCACTTTTATTCCTCGCCACTTTAAAGAAGTTCTGTGGAAGAAAATTTCTGGGAGCCGTGTCCACTGGTAGAGGTGAATGCATTTAAATGCGTGGTTTGTGGGTATCGCAGGTAAAGCTTGTTGCTCTCTCCCCAGCATTGCACCCTGCCACGCATGCCGTTCTCATTTCCTTCCCTGCTCCGTCACTGCAGCCATCCTTACACAGTGTGTGACCTTTGCAAACTTCAGGTAAAGGCACTTAGGTGAGACCAGAGCCATACAACAACTGACCTTCACAGAGCAGAATTTACTGCTGCTTTATTTTGCTTCTGGTAAGCTTGTCGCATTTGATGCGTGAAGCTTTCAGCTGCAGGATTTAGGTGGTAAAAGACACAGCCTGATACAGTAATTTTCTTTCCTATCCTAGTGCCCTGTCTCACCGAGGGCATGAGACCCTGTCATTTAGCATGAACCAGCACAGCTTCTGTGGTTTTAGTGGCGCAAGACCCATTTGCACCAGTTGGGAACTGCGCGTGTCACTGTTTCCTCACTGTGCCTGGAAGCACCGAGGGGTGCTCCTGGCTTTCATTTGCCGCACCAGAGCAGCCAGTAATTAACCGATCAGTTGGCTTTAACATTCCTGCAATAGTTTAAATGTGCCAAATTTTTAATTAACAGGGTTTTTTTTGATAGTCCACTTAACCACTTGAATTACTGTAACTAACCAATGCAGTGCTTGTTCTTTGAGGTGATGACTTCCCAGACATGTACATACAAATGTGGGGTTTTGTGGATCTTTTTTTTTTTTTTCAGCCATGACACAAACCTTTAAGAATGTGTTCTTAAATGTGTTGCTGGATAGATACTTCTTTTATCACTTCTGGCATACCAGCTCTCCACCTGGTTTCTTACTTTTTGTACAGTTTTCACTTTGTACTTCTCCTATGCTACGTGTGCGAGCACTGTGATTTATGCTATCTGATGTAGCGTATTTTCTTCTGATGGGACAGAAACTGACAGCACAGGGAAAATGCAGGTACAGCAGAAATGCACTAGTAACTATGTGCTTTTAATAAACAATATGGCAGCATATTTTTGCTGTCTCAGTGTTAAGTGAAGAGAGGGCGAGAACTGCATTGAGCACTGTTATTTTGAAGAGTAAGAAAATATTTTGGTCTTCTGAAGTTTTACCAAAAACTGTGGTTAACTCCATAGCTTTTAAAATACGTAATTCAGCTGCTGATGAGCCCAATGGTGGTGACTGAGGGATGATCTGCAATTTGTTCCAGAAACCAATGCCCTCTGCTTAATGGGTGACACTTTCGTGGCCGGCTTAGGCATCCAGAGAAGACCAATGTGCCCTGCCCAATGTCCACCATTTGCTCACTATTTCCAGACCTTGCTTAGTAGTAGTTTCTTATCTGTAAGTGAACCCCAAGCATGAGGTTGTAGCACCAACTCGGATCACAGTCTGGCAAATTCAGCTAAATTCAGTGCTTTTTAACGCTGCATGAAATCATAGACCTGCAAGTGGGGCAGCAAGCAGGCAGAAGCTTGCAGGTTGCTGCTGACCTAAACTGTATTCAGAGTAACAAGGTCTGAGTTCTTGCATGGGAGAGTGGCTGTAATTGCAGACTATTGTCCTTTATTTTTAAATAGATTTCACAGGTAAAGCTGTCTGTTGCTATGTTCCATTGTTTAATGTAAATAAATCGGTGATAGAAATGAGGATATTTCAGAGAGAAAAAAAAAAAAAAATCACAGATGTTGCCTTTGCAAAAAGCCATTCCAGGCCCAAATGCTTGCAAACTGCAGCCCTCATACTTGATCTGAAGTTATTTGCATTGCTTTCAGCAGGTCCCTGGTTCTTTGGTGTTCTACATTTGCTAGCCTCTGCCACCTTTTTCTCCTCTTAGCTGGTGTGAAGTTAAAGGCATGGGCATCAGTGTCTTGGAACGAAACCTGCAATGCCAAATGTGAACACGGAGCAGCTTTGTTACTACCTGTCAGACTGGGCTGATTAAGAAAAGCTGTAGCGGTAGGAATGAGACTGCAATTCCAGCTTCCCCAGAGACACACCCAAGGGAATACTTAAGGTATTACATATATATATATATATATATGGCTCTGTGTGTGTATAGCTGTATTTTCTCTCTCTCTCTCTGCTTTGGGTGTGTGTGTTGGTGTTGTGGTGTTGCACCAGATGAGCTCGTCACATCTTGTCCAACCTCACTTATTCTATAAGCCTATGACTTAGGCGGACTAAAAGCTGAGTAAACAGGAATGTGAGCTGAAGGCAGCCTCACCAGCCTAGTTCACATATTCCTAGTGGTTCCCAGCATTAGCCAAGTGTCTCTCGCTCAGCCCTGGCATGACTTGGAAAAATCCTTGTTCTACTCAGTAGCTGCCAGGTGAAGGGCACAGACCTGAGGATGGCTGGTAAGGTGAAGAGCAGGGTTAGCAAAACCCTCCCAAATAATCTGTATGCCAGATTTAGCAACAGCTTCCAGTTACGTACTGCTCTATGGCTCAGCTGCCATGCCAGGGAGTCCTGTAGGTTTCTGTGGTGCTCCCCTCTGGGAGCTGGGTCCTGACTCACAGCCTTCCTGCAGTGAACGTACGTTTGTTTTCCAGTATGTGTCTCCTGCAAGGAGGCCCACAAGGGGCAGTTAATATTTTAAAGTACTCTATTCTTTTCAATCAGGCTAGTTATGGGTTGGTATAAATTCTTGGTGTATTAAGAACATGTCCTAGATTTTATTGACTACATTTGTGTCACTCACATGGTGAGGTACTGTTAAAATGCTTTGAGTTGGCCAGTCTTTCTGCCTTTTTTTCCTTTCAGGGCATGAATTGCTCATTCTTAGTGAATTTTAAAAAATTACGAGAGTGAGAAAATAACATGTATGTGAAGGCCCTACAGAAGTGTGGTGCATCTCCTTCGAAGAGCACTGTGCGGAATGTGTCCCTAAAATATTTGTGGCATTTGTAACTCTTTCCATTCTAACTGTGTGCAAGGAAAAAATTGCCAAAATAGCCACTGTGTGAAAATCACCAGTAAGTTTCATTTCCAAAAGTGAAGCCATTTGTACTTTGCAAAGCCAGGATGGCAGAGCTGCACAGCAGGCCTCCTTGGAGGAGAGGGTGACATGACACTGAAGTAGCAGCTTGTGAACATTTGGCTTCTAAGAGTCACTGGAGGAAAGAGCATCCACAAGGATGGTAGACTGACCAGCTTAATAATGGAAAGGAAAGCCACTGAATATGAGGAAACCAGAAGAAACTGATTCTTGTACTCTTTCCCCAGGCATCTACTTTTGGCCATAGCTGGAGACAAGATACCAGCGCTGATGAACCTTTTGCCTGACAGACTCTTGCAGGAGCACTGGGTGTGCGAGGTAAATGTGACTGAGCTCCCATCTGTGCCATGAAGCTGAAGACAAGAAAGTGCCAAGAGCTTCAGAAGGGTAAACCATATCAAAAAGCATCTTTTCGATCCTATTGGAGCTCTGGCCACAGTTTGTGAACTACTGTGGCTTAGCAAGAAAATTGAGAAAATTCCCCAAAGCAAGGTCCAAGTGCTTAAAGCTATATAAATTCATAGCCCAGGCAAGTACTTCTCTTCTGGAATACTCCAAAAAGCAATAGGAGTCTTGAAAAGGCAGTGTTCCTCAATACTGACTGTCCTACATGTGAATGAGCCAGACTGGTTAAAGCTTAATTAAAAATTGCCAGAGTGGCTAAATTCTTTTCCAAGTGCAAGCTGCAAAACGTTAGCTGTGGGCATATTTTAGACCTTAATTAGTAACACTTGCACTGGAGGACCAAAATCTTTCATGAATGCAGCTGCAATCAATATCAGTTAGGCATTTCTGTAGGCAACACAAGGCTCTCCTGAAAATTGTTTTAGTGCCCACTGAGATTAAAAAAATAAAATACTTATATGCAACACGCTACAAAATCAAAGATAACTACAAAATGTCTTTATTGAAAAAAGCAGATTATAGCATCTAAGGTTAAATGAAACTTCTGACTTTAATATTAAATAACTTAGGATGATAGCAAGTAGCTTCTTCTTTAGATAAATAAATCTACATTTCCCAAATTTTTTCTTCAACAATCAAGGGAATCAAACACTGAAACACAAAAACCACAAGTAATTCTAAAGACTAAGAGACAGAAGCACATTGAAAGGTTTTACAAGGATATATATACAAAAATAGTTAAACTAATGTATATTTTCAGCATGTAAACTAGTTACATGATATACAAACTGGGAATTTTTATATTTCCTACAAAATAAAAGTCAACGTTGGTCCAAGTTCTTGGAAGAAAACTATATTCTTTTAAAGAAAATGAAAATATTTATCAAATGAAAACTTAATTTAAGTCAAATTATATACTCTAGTTACGGCATTAGTTACAGGATGAATCACAAACTTTTAAACTTTTCTTGAAACACAAGAAAGCAGCTTTTGTCTCCTTTAGAGCTTTGGTTTACTTAACTACTCAGGAATTTCTCATCTTAAAGAGCTCCTCTAACCATGTTTTCCTTTTGAAGCTCCACCTTACAAAATATACACACACACACGCGCGCGTGCACACAAGTGAAAGGAAAAGGAAAGAAACCCAAACAAACCCTCTTTGAAAGCTCAATTATCTGAGTGCATTCCTTTGTTTTGTTTTCAAATTATTATTTTGGTCCTTTGGAATGCATTCTCCACTGCACAAGGGACTCCAAATCGCCTACAACAGCTTTGTGCTGTAGGGATTTTGTAAGATTCCTTACCAAAATGGAAAGGTGTAGGCCTGATGCAAACGAGAACAAGTTGTTATTGTTTTAACGTTATGAAAATATTCTGAAAGTACAGCAAAGGCTTCTGAAGAAAAAAATTGCATCATAAAGTGAACTCTAGAAAGTTTACATCTGTGTTGAATGGATTTAACATAAGAATACTCTTTAAGAAACAATCATTAAAAGAAGCTTTCTCATTTACATAATTCCCCAGACAGGAGGTAAAATGTGCAGAAACTGTCACAAGCACTAAAGAGTATAGCACATCATTATTTTAGATTTGCTTTTATTTTTTTCTCTTTGATTGAAGGAGAAAAAAAAAAACACACCCCACCAACCTGGCAAATTTCACTCAAGCTCCAGTTTTTATACTAAATGCTGGAAAAGCAAAGCTGTATTTCATTATACAGTAATGGAATGCACCTGTCTATAGAAAAAATACCAGAACAACAACTGCTGCTTTCTGGTTTTAAATAAATTGCTTATTCTGTATTGAAATATACCTTTTGATATTTTTGTCATGATGATACTTAACATGTTGGAACTGAGCAGAACTACAAGAGACTGACAAATTAACATGTGAAAGGAAATTAAATATTATTCTGTTCTACAGTATGATCATTTTCAAAAAAGAAGAAAAGGTATGGTATGTACACATCAGACAGTGCGCTGTCCCTTGAGAAGTATGTTAGAGTGGAAACTTAAACTTGCCACAGAAGGAGGCAAAGTGCTAAGGGAGGTACTGGCAGAAGACTGGGCTGAATGCCAGAGTAAGTCACCGCCATCTCTGGCCACCGTGATTTTGAAGGTGTTGCTTCTATGGTAGAGCAAAGCAGTTTTCCAGTACAGTGAGTACTGTTATGGGATGACTTGCTCACAGGAACAGACCCAAACCTCCTCTGTGGATTTTAATAATTGTTTTTCTTAATTTGGGTTCCTTAATATATATTGTAACGACAAGCAGGTAAAAATGTCTCAAAGCTAAATGTCGTCCAAAGCAGCTTGCTTAAATGGAAAAAGTATTACAGTGCAGCTGATGCTAGTCCTGAAGCTCTGATATCTTCCATGTCTGCAATAACCTAGTTGCAATTTACCTAGTCATACAATCCAATTTAAGACAATTTCCCACCTCACCCCCCCCACCCGTTTTCTAGCATGTGGTGTCTGGGGGTGAGGCACATGTACTTCCACTTCCTTCTGAGGCTCAGCTGGTGACTATGGACACAGAGGTAATGTTTGCAAATGCAGAAAAAGAGTGCATGCACCCAATGTCTTCTCTTTTGCAGGCCAGGCCTCTTAGGTCACACTGTAGAAATGGGGCACTAGTTGCACTGTAATTCCTTCAAAGCATGGCTATCACATCAAATATGTTAATTATAAACTGATCTATATTAATTAGAACATGACTTTTTAAAGGAGCATCTGACTTGCCAAGGAGCATTCAGTAGGACAGGTTAATCTAGGCCAATGGAAGTTTGGCAAAAGTTCAGGAAATGTACCTTTTGTTCCTTACTAACAGAAAAAAAAATAGTTCACAGGATTTTTTTCTGCCCCTGCCCGCCCTTCCCCCATAAGGAAATTCCAGACTATCAAAAAGTTCTGTTCAGGGAGTTAATAATTCTGCTTAGGCATTAATGTCCATTAGATGCTCTTTGTACCCTTCAAGAGCACCACAAATGGCTTTCAAAAAATCAATGGAGCATAAGAAACTGAACTGCAATGGTGTTGCCAAATAAGTTATTTCATCAGTCTGTGTGCTGAATTTAACATGGGATCATTTCCGAATGGATCAGTCAGATTCTCAGCGTGTTGAGAACTGGCATGGAAATGTCCCAATTTACACATGCGGAGAATCTGGTCTGGCATTTCCACTTCCTCTGGAGCAGAAGAATTTTATTTTATTGTAATTTTGGATACAGTTAAAGACAGCAATGATGGATTTATTTAAAATATAAATTCAGGAAGGCTGGATCAATTCTCATGAGAATGCAAGGAATTTTTTAAACATACAGATGTGTGATTTGCATGTAAATCATCAACACATGGTAGAAAACAAACCATAAAAAAGATTCATCTAACTTCCTATATGGAAGACATATATTTCCCCAG
The DNA here is from genome assembly GCA_013400535.1 of Scopus umbretta. Lineage (NCBI taxonomy): Eukaryota > Metazoa > Chordata > Aves > Pelecaniformes > Scopidae > Scopus > Scopus umbretta. The sequence goes on from VZTL01000263.1 coordinate 23,737, forward strand.
AGCTCTGAGGTTACTGTAAAAGCTTATGCAAAATATGAAAGTGTGTACATTCTATGTACATCTAATACTTGTTGTAAAATACCAATGGTTCAATGGTCTGACTCTCTAAATCATTATTTCTGCTAAACTGTACTTTGTTTTCCAATGAAGACAATCACCGTGATCAGTTCAAAAGTACATCTAGAAAAGAACACAAAGCTGAAAAGATAATACAAAAACCACTGTCCCCCTCTTTTTTTTAATAACGTATCAACATACAATCATAAAGCAGTTGGTAACAAATGAAATCTTGTATAAAACAAGTATTATAAAGACATGTGTACCTTTGCATAGAAAGGGGCTGCTAACCCTATTAAACAAAAAACAGGTTTAAAAGATGAATTCTTTAGTAAGTGCCAAATCATCAAGTTGACATGAATGCATTTTGAAACCATGGCTACATTTGTACACAGCAAGCAATTACAGAGGTCTGTAACTTTCTTCAACTGTTATGACCCCACAAGTGCCAATCTTTTGGATAAACTCCTCTGTAATGTGGTTTTTATATGAAATGCTTGCCATGTTTCTTTAACAAGCTAACTAGTCTTTGGATGACTGTGGAACCTTGTAGGATGGAAAGCCGGCCTGATGTTTCTTCACAGGATGCCATTATTCAACTTGTGCTGAAAACTGTCATTGCTAAAAACACTTGTTTGCTTCCTATTCACTACTTCTGGGAGTCTAAGTTTTAAAAAAAATGTGAGACTGTATTCTCTAAGACCAGAATTGAACAAAACTAGCTAAAATGCTAGCATTTATCTTATCATGCTTGCTGCGATATGATAAGGTGCTAACTTTTGGAAAGTAATTCTACGCTCCTTACTTGGGCAAAATCTCTGCTGAAGGAAGGTGAGTAGGGAGCGCAGAGCAGCCCTTTGTACCATTGTTTGTAGAAATGCTGCCATTTACAGTTACAGTTTAGTGGTGAATTATTTGTTCAAGTAGACGGTGTCGCAGTGAAAATGTCTAGATAAAAGAATGCATATGTACAAGATCAGAAAAGGACCCCTCACCTCTGATTTAAAAAATAAATAGCTGGTTTAGATGGTTATTACTGGAATCTCATGTTTAAAGGAACAGGAAAGTCATTTTTAGATTTTTGTCTTCTCTTTCAAACAGCTTATTGGTAACGGAAATGTCTTTCAGAGTTCTGTGACATGCATTGGATAGCTCGGAGGTGGATGTGATGGCAGTTTAATATTAAGGCGCCTGATATGACAGCCATGGCAGAGCAAGTGGCCCTCTAATGGGTAACAACGATGACCTTCCTCATCATTGAGCTGCAAGCCACAATCCTAGAAGAAACATACATCCCAGATTAGCGAGTGATTCAGGGAGGTCATCTCACAACAATGTGGATCTATCCTGCATAACCCTGAGAACGCCCTCCCATGCCTCCAAAGCTAGCAGCCTCAAGAGTTTTTGGTAGGTGGACCCTGACTATCCCATATTAAGCAAAATGACATCACTGAAATCAAACCGGACAGCCTACTGTAGTGCCCAGCATTTTTCCCCCATTGTTTCCCATTCTAGTCTCTTCTTCATCTAATTAAAGTTGTTGCAAATCCGACAACAACAGGCCAAGGACTGACCCTGACACATACAATCTGGAAGAGGTTACAACACAGGAGGAGCTAATTCTGCAAGAAGGCAGCAAGTAAGAAGTCGGGGAGCACACGTAGAGAATGAGAGGAGTGGTGAAGAGGGGAAATGAGACATGTTTTACTTCTGAAGTAGGGCTGCAGTTTCTCTAATTCAGAATTAAAAAAACCTGAAGACTTCAAGGCCAATGGTCCATCTTTAGTGGGAGTATGTTAGTACCTCTGGGACCGGCACGTAACTACAGGGACAGCATGGGTGAACAACAGTGGAGAAACAGAGGTAAAAAGAAAAACAACAAAGAATGATCCTGGCTATTATGTATACTACAATAGAGGCAATCCCAGCTCTTGGTTGTCATCATCATAATTTAGAGGACATTTGAAAGTCATGGCAGTTTTGTGCTTGGATTTGGTGTTTTGGGTACGTTAAATACTTAAAAATTGGTCTTGTGACCAGACCTGACAAACCAGAGATTCTGAATATGTATCTGCACGCTTAATAGAAAGGAAAAGAAAAAACCCAACTGAACAAGTTGGGCATATAGGTCATTTTAGTATTGAGAACTGATGCAAAACTTTTAATTGGACACAAAGTACAAATTTTCAGCTTTCATAGCTCAATTTAAAATCCTCAAATTTTACAATGCTGAAATAAGATGAAAAATGGGTTTTAAAGTAAGTTTTAAAACTGGAATGTTAATTTAGGGAGGCTTTAATCGAAGTTTCTGCCAAGGTAGTTTTCGTCTGTTACTATATGTTATATAACAACTTTATAGTCCTTTATGTAAGATTTAAAATTCAATTCCTCATTAGAATTTAATAATTTCAGATACCCTACAGGTGTGCCAAGTGTTCATACCTTTTTCCCTCTCCAACACTGTATTCCTTTTCTGCAATGAGAAAGCCTGCCTTCTCAGTGGCTTTCAGTTTTAGAATGGGGGTTTACGGATCTGTAAACCGGCTTGAACTTCTCAGTAGTAAAGTGGTTGCACAAGAGATGAGAGAGAAAAGCACCAAAGTTTCCAAACCAACTACTGACTTTGCATGGCCACCAGGTGATGACGACATTAACAGCATTTCAGAAGTAGCTTTGCAAAGGTCTCCAGTGTGAATACCTCAAAACACTGGCACTAACTTTTCTAGTAGTATCTGGAGACAGCAGTGACCTGGTATGTACAGTTTGAAAGCCTGATTTGAGACCACTGGGCAGCAACCTACCCCTGTTAACACATGGCTAACCCCCTGATTTCTCTACATAAATGCACTCTGCCATTCTGGGCAGATGTGGAGGCAGCTTGATTTGCCTCAAACTGGAAGGAGAATGGGGAAATGAATAATGAAACAGAACTGAAAATAAACCCCCATTGGGACATTCTAATATAAAGTCAATAGCCTGAGAGAGAAGGGGAGGGAGCTGTCATCTTAGGTGAAGCCTGCACAAAGCAATAGATGGGGGAAGAAGGGGAGGGAAGTACAGCTCTCCAAAATGCTGCAACCTCCTCTGCCAATTTCTCTTTAAAAGTTGCTAGAAAAGTATGGAACATCAGGTATCTCTCTTAGAAGGAGACAGCTGAGTGGATGGGGTCTTCCTTGCATTTAGGTTCATATACAATTTCAACACGCCTTGAATTTTCTTCTTTCCTCCCTCAATCGGAAGTGTCTTTGTAAAACCTTTTTGTGCGAAAGTGCATGGAAGATAGTATTGCTGCATTTTGCCTCCAGTGCTAAGACAGTTAGGTAGCACAGTTAGGATCTGTGTGGATATTTGCATGTTATATTAGAGTGCCAAACCTAAGGCAACAGGGAAGTTTTGGGTTGATCCCAAACTAAGGAGTTTGTTTCCCTCCTCGTGCTCCCAGATGCACAGCTAGGACTGAACTCAGCTCTCCTCTCCAAAGCGAGAGCATTAATCCCACAACTTGATCTGCCCCAATAAAAGCTTAAACGTTCTGCACAAAACAAAACCACTCCCAAAAAAGTGACAGAAAGTCAGTGGTATCCCTGCTGCTTTTCTAGTAAAGAAATCAATATACATTCAGCATGGAAAAAACGCAGATCCCCCAGAAAAGCCTTCCAGTGTAGGAGTGAAGGTCCTTCCCTGCACAGGCAATGTGAATTTAAGTGTCCTCGGATCAGAGCCACACAAGCTGTAATCGGAGATCAGGAAAAAGAGAACTGGCACCTACTCTTTGTTCTCTCCCATCTGGAAGTATTGAGAAAATGCAACACAAACGACCAAACCCAGCTTTTAAACTTGATATACTGGGGAAAAAAAGAAACTGATTTGGTACTGGAGATGGCAGCACCACTTGCAGCTCAGTCAGCACTCATCCCTTTGCCTCCCTGCAGGAGCCGTGGGGCAGAGCCCTGCCTGCCCAGGCGTGCAAGAGCCAGTGAGTGCACCCTGGGGTGCGAGGCAGGCACCTACCAGGAGGCTGCTGGTTTTAGCAAAGCCTTGCCATGGGGTGGGCCGGCAGAGGCGCCTGATGCTTACCTCGCAGTGATAGCACTCCACGTGGTAGTCTTTGTCCATTGACACCACCCGAATGGTCTCTTCAGAGCCCTGTTGGGGAAGCAGAGAGAAGGTAAGAGTGGGCTTGTGAATGGTGTTTTCTCAACCTTCTTGCAGTGCCCAATCTATTGCTTTGGAGAGCTGTTTCCCTGGGGAACTCCCCTCTTCCTCTGCAGAGCATTGCTCCGTGACCGCTGAGGGTCTTCTCCCCTGGTGCACAGCACTGCACCGCTGTTTTTGCTGTTTAGGAACAGCGTGGATGTCTGACCTATCTAAGCTGTAGAGGTCACTTGGGAAGTATAGCCAAAACTTCATCCTCAAGGGACCAATTAGTCTTGAAATCAAATAATTTTCCAAGGGCACCCAGGATCTGAACAGATTACCAGCCAAAAACAATGACCTGCTGATTGGGTAACTTTTCCTTGTAGACATCTTTTCCAAGACTTGTATTCCCTTCAAACCACCTGCTGCACAGCTACTTTGCACATGTCACTGTATGTACCCCATAGGGATTTACATACCAGTCCAGCAGGTAATTATGTGCACAGGCCAAAACCTCAGCATGAGGGTGGATGCAGTGGGGTTGTGTAATTCCTGGCTGGGCCCCAGGCCCTGCAGAGCAGCCCATACACTTCTTGTAACCTCACAGACTCTTTCCCTGATCTACTTTGAAGCCTCTGAAGACAGAGCTCATTAAATTTGTTGCCTTGCATTGTTTCCAGTTCCAGGTGTGGTGAGAGCATCAGATATGACGTAGACTATGTCTGAGAGAAGCTGTGGGCAAGTTAGTACCTGCACTGCTAGACTTGAACTAACCTAAGAAACCTCCATGGGAAAGAATGTGAAGTCTATCCTGCTAGCCATCAGATGAGTCAGCAGTAGGACTGCTTTTTTTTTTTTTTTTTCCCCCTTTTCCTCCCCCTTTTTTTTTTTAAATTAAAAAAGTCATTTTATAAGACACAAATCCAGTGAAATCTACATAGGGGTTTCCTCCTCACATCCCATCACCAGGACAAGCAGTTCTGGCTCAGCCTTTATAAGGTTTTTAATTATGTGAGACCTGGCCATTTAACAGAAATAATAATGACAAATAGAGAGTAACGTGCAGAGTGATGGAGCTTTACTAGGGCACAGCAGCTTATAGGGTGCAAGCTCGGGCTTGATAAACATGACGAGAAAAAAGCAGGGAGGCGCTGAGGCCCTGGCTTGCAAATGCGCTGGTCAGTGACCTCGGCAACGGTAACTCAAAGGGTCCTGCAGCCACCGGAGTATGAGGGAGCACTGCTGCAGGCAGGCAGAAAAGGGATGTCTTAATGCAGAAGTCTTATTGTGCTAACTATACGGTCAGGATAGGATAGGCTGAGGTTGCAAGCAGGTCATTCACCTGGCTTCCTTTTTAGCCAACTTTTCTGCTGTCTTTTCTACCCTTTTAAACACTTTAAACTTTGCCACCCCAGGACGACAGACTGTGTGGCCTTTTCACAGGGTGAGGGTAACCCTCAGATGTCTTTTCAAGTTTGGGCATCTTAACAGATCCACATCAGAAACACAAACATAGCAGACAAGGAAAATTGCTACTTGAGCTAATAAGAGATTCTAAAAATAAACAGGGCTTTACTTCTTAGGTTGTTCTTGGAGCCCCAGTCGGGGCTTTCAATTAAATGAGATTTATAACAGCATAATTAAGACCTGGAAAGCACCCTAAAGATACAAAGTACTATGCTGCCTAAGTAGTATGAGTATTACAACCTCTGGGAATGTTTGGGAGTGACATTACTGCTGAACTGTATTTAATTTAGTATCTGACACAGTCTAGATTCCGGAATAGGGAGGAAAAGCATCTAGCCTGTTTTTAGAAAGTGTTCGTATGCCAACAGCTGTTTTCTCTAAAGAGTCAGTGCATGTTAACATGTACCTGTGCTGGTAGGATCGGCTGGTTACAGGAAGCGCATTTTGGTGCAAAAACCCTAGGGTGCAAGAAGAAAGTGTTCAAATCACATTTAAAGCTTCTTCAAAAAGTAGAACCAAGAGAGCTATTCTAACCATGCCTTGTTTTTAGCAAAATATAGATGTGCAGAATTTGAAACACCTCTAAATGCTTGATGATATTCAGGGAAAAGGAGATTTGGAAGAGGCTGATCTACCCCAGCTTTATTGCTTAGGTCTTCCTGACCTCTAGGCATAGTGAATCCTGCTTAGACCTTCTTGACCTCTACGCATAGTGAATCTAGCCCTCTTCCCACATACACCCTTTCTCTTACCTTACTCATAAAGCCATTCAATTTTTCCACAGACTTGCTGCTTTGATTACAAAGCAGCTTCTGACTTGGGGACTGTCACCATCTGACATCAGGAAGACATAACCATGCTAAATTGGAGCAGGGCTGATCATGGCTAAGATCTACTTACACTGGATACATCAACTGGTCTTATTATCCACAGCTGCATTTTACAACAATGACTGGACCAACATTCACTCTATCCTTGTAACATGGTCAACTTGGTACCAATAGGGCTGAGTTCAGTGATTTACTCTTGCTGCATAAGCCGAGTTATTGGTTGACTGTAGCCAAGAGCATTCACATTGCCTTTGCGCAGGAGCGTAAAGGAGTCCAAAAGCAATCACTTAAACCACAAAACTTTTTATCATGTAAGGCTAAACTCATTCTAACACTAGCTGCTAATTACTTGTCTACTGTCCAGTCTAATTTAACCTAACTTATGTTTGCCAGTGTCATGCAGTACCTCAACTCTCAGAAACAGCCAGCAGAACCTACCATTGCTTGCAGAATTAGCCTGATCTAATTAGTATTGAAAGTCCTGAAAGAAGTAGAGAAACAGCCACCACAGAAGTACATCCCCTGACACTACTTGATTTTCAACCTCACCTGGCCACTGTATGTCACACTGGGCCCACAAAATTATCTTTAATATAACTTTAAAGTACTTTACAAATGTAACATGTGAGAGCAGCACTTGAGGGACATCTGAGCAAATAGGAATGACCCTTTTTATCTACCACAAGGCTCATAACTATGCCAATAATTTAAGTCCGATAGTTTTTCCAAGCATGCAATGAAGTTGCATACTTACGTATGGTAGTCTTTGACACAGTAAATATTGTTCTCCACATCTACAGTGAAGGGCACTCCATCCAAACACTCGTTACACACCACACAGCGGAAGCAGCCAGGATGGTACGACTTCCCAAGGGCCTGTAAGATCTTAAGAGGCAAAGAACAAAATAAGTGGACGCATGATTGCATGAGATCCCCCCCCATATACTGCTGTGTCTAATTTTTAATGATGACAGTCAGAAAAGCACTTCAGGATGAAATTACCACTCTGCAGATCTGTCAACAAGGGGCCTTTTAAAACAATCAACTTGGTTATTTCAGTGGGTTTCAGTAGGCTTCCAATAAAGACAGAACTGTGAAAATCTGGCTAACGCCCATCAGTCTTAGCTCTGCAGGGCCAATACTGCCAACAGAAATTAAAAACGGCTTCAGAGACCACTCTTGAAAAATCTGTTGCAGCCAAATACAAGTTACCGAGATAGAGTTAATTCACAAAACTTAACAGGCTCTGACAGACAGAATCCAAAACAGTCATTACTCAAACTTAAAACATAAAATCACCAAGCAAGCAAATAAATAGGTGTCCCTTTATTAATTAGGGATCCTAATCCACCACAGTTACTGATGGGCTATCGCTCAGTCATAGGGGCCCATCGGTTTCTGTTAAAATTCTATCTGTATCTATGTGTTTAGGTACAGATCCACCCACCTGCCCAGGCTTTTCCCATGCTCACCTTCCCTATTGCTTTTTAAAGGATTCAAGGAAAGACCTGATGCAGTCTCAGCTACACTACTACAGACCAGATCCCCTCCCTCCTCTCACGTAATGCTCAGTGTGGCACTGGGACATCAAGGAGGATGCACCAAGCCCATGAACAAGCCTCTGGGAAGAGCGAGACATGTTATCATCTTCAGGCAGCTCTCAACAGATTATAGCACCGACTGCATACATTTCAGGTATAAGAAATACCTTTAGAAGGTAATTTCAAAAAGTATCTGCTAGCAGCAGTGCTGAGCTTGGAGCTGCTAATAAGCTGGAGATGAAAAATCTCCACAGGCCAATCTCTCATGGCCCTATAGATGATTCTACGAGTAAAGAGCAAATCAACAGGAAATAAGAAGCGGCGCATAGGAAAAATGCACAAAATCAATTTAATTTAACCTTTTTTCCCCCTCTAATGAAGCCCTATAGCTCTCTGTTCAGCGAGTGGCATCAGACTTCATTTGGTTTGCAAGCCTGTTCCTAGCCAGAAACAACTCGTCTCCGTGCGTGCGTTGCCATCGAGGCAGCTACGTTGCACACGCAGTTAGCCCGGCGTGGTTGTGCAGCCACCCCTTTGCACCGAGCAGCTCCTAATTCAGCTGCACTTTCAGCCTTGAACAGCTTCAGCTGCGCCCAGGCCTGCGGGGCTGCAGCTCTCTGCTCCTTAGCTGTACACGGGCACCACTGCTGCGCCGGCACGTTCGTTGTGTGTGCGCTCCCGGAGACAAACACGAAGGAATTAGCCAAATAAGACTGCTTAATTCCTGGAGCTCCCAGAGCTGTTTCCTTTTGTCAGAGCACACTTGCTGATGGGAGAAAGGCAGACAAGCACCTGCCAAGCTTCCAGCTACTGAGCTCCACCAACGAGATATTATGGACTCTTGCCTGGGATTCTGCAATTAAGGGCCAGCTCAAAGCATGCAAGTCAGCATACCCCTCCCCCTCCCAGCATGACACAACTCCAGAAATTTGCTCTTGGGCTAAAACGAACAATATCCTTGTCCAACCAGTGGTGCCAGGATATGAGCCAGAATCCTCATTAGTGAAGTCTCCGTTCCAGCGCCTGCTGAAGCTCCGTGTTTGCAAAGCAATAGCTACTTCTATTAGGCACACTGAGGTTCATACACATTTTAAAGCAAGAAGAAAATAGATATACTACATGATCTGCACTTCTTCAATGTGCAAGCCGCTTCATTTTGTTTGGGAATTTCTGCTTAGGAAGAACAGACTAAATTCTTCCTATTTTCACCCACTGAAATGATGCCAGTAGTATCCAGCCCAACCCATTGTCCTTTGATTTTATTATAATAAAAGTAACTGGCTACTGGCTCCCTATAAGTCCCAGTGGCAATAATGCATTTTAACTGACGTGGAATGAGTGGCAGAAAGTAAATAAAGCAAGTCACAGAGCAGGCAACAAATGTCAGGTCTATTGATAACGCCCTGTCCTCTCTAGCCCAGATTTCATCCACTTGACAGAGCTCTTGCTATTCTACTGTCCTACCGAGCACAGCCTTCGTTTTCCTTTACCATGTTCTCATACAAAGCTGTGCTTAATTTTAGTATTAAAATTCCATTTATCTTTTTTTCTTTAAACTGGCATGTGGCAGAAGAGCCGCCTCCCGTGATCTAAGGTAGAAAAGAAGCCCAACTTACTGTGCTTAACAGTAATAGAGCATGAAGGTATTTTGTTTATTTACTGCCTCAGTTTCAAAAATTATCTTGACAGCAGTGAAGACATGATGATAGTCTGACTAGGGAAAAAAGCACAATGTCTCACAGTGCACTACCCAAAGTATGTGAAAAGCAAGCTACCCCGCGGTTAGGAATTTAGGTCTCTTACCATTTCCATTATGAGGTGTCCACAAACAAAGCACTTGTCCGCCGTTTGCTGAAAACCTGAATACTGTTCAAATGACAGAAAAGAAAGGATTATTAGCAGCCACTCCTCCAGCTGCAGAAATACCTTTTAAGTGAATGCTGCGCTATTTTCCAGTCTATGCTGCATATGCTAGCAAACTGTACAATAGGTTTGGGAGACGATGATGCAGAAGGCTTTGCTCTGTTCCTGCAGCATGCTCAGATACCAGCTTGGCCTCCTGATTCACTGCAAGACTTCCCTTTGAGTTTCCAATGTAACTATTATTTTAAGTTTGATTTTTATTTTTAAAGCCTATTTGGCGAGTTTGTGTTTCATGTGCTGGAATTAGCTTGAATTCACTCTTTTAGTTGTTGTTGGGCAAGTAAATAACATAGGACTTGCCTCCTGACTCCTACTCAAATTAGTGACCAGATGCTTACTGACCTCAGACTTTGGACCTACGTTTCACTCAGTGCTATACGCAGGCTAGAAAAACAAAGCCAGGCCCAAGGAGGATTTAGCTGCCTCGTGGATACCAAGCTTTTTATCCAGGGAGGAATCTAAAGTCCAGTTGCAGGAGCTTGGGCTCCCTGCACAATGTGGGCAGCAGTGAGGTACCTCAGAAAGATGAGACAAACCCCAACCACCAGCCCACGCTCCAGCCTGCAGCGGGAAGGCTGGGCAGGCCTGGCAGCAGAGCCCTCTCGGGTTTGGTGCCGGGGCACGGCAGCAGGGAGATACTTTGCCCACTTGGGACCAAAGCTCTGCGTTCCCTGCCTGACTGTTTTTGACCTTAACTTTGTACTTGCGCCCCCAGAGCAGATCCTGTTCCAGATGCCAAAGTCATGTCTTCAGCCCTGTGTTTAGAGGTATACAAAAAATACCAAGGTTATCAGGCCAGAAGACTGACTGACCAAACAACTACCCTACAGGCAAGAGGCATTTGCCTGAAGAACTCCAGCCATACAATTTTGAAACTGGTATTTGCAGCGGCTGAACTTTACCCTCACCCACTGCTGTCCCGTATAAGCGAAGTGCTGCGTGCGCACTCTTTCCTGCCAGAGGGAAGGGGTGCCCAGTTACTTGTATGGTATTGCACAGTGATGGTTATTTCAGCAACTGAGGTTGTAACAAAGCTCACCTGAAACGTACTTTAGTTACACAAGATAAAAGACAGGGAATGAGGAGGATGAGTGTAAACTGGACTCTTCTCCCAGAGCACAGGTTAATTGGCTCAGGCATCTAATGCATCCTCAGAGCCTCAGCCCAACAGAGCTTAGAGCTTGCTCTATTCCTCCCTCGGTTTAGTGGGGATTAACGGTCCCCTCACTTCAAAAGCCAGCGGTTCCCAGCTTAGAGCTGCCATATGTTTCCCTTTTTATTGGTGTGAGGGGATTACATGTTATTTCAGATCAATAGGTTGGAGACAAAATTATTGTTGCTATGCAACAAAGTGATTATGAAGGAAAAGGTCTCGCAGACACTTTGACGGGCCCAGAAAGTCAGTAAATGATGGTATGGCAGCCATCTCGGCTCCAAATTTACTATGCACCAAGGACCACAGCTCATGCAATCTCAAGAGACTTTGAAGCTTCACCATAAGAGACCAGGGTGTTGAGGAACAAATACAGAGGGAGGCAGTCCTAGCCAGCTATTGCTGCAAGATACTGGGGTTTTTTGCTTTTTTCTTCTTCTTACTGATGCAGAGAAAAGGCCTCCCTGCTTGGGATGCTTCTTGGCTGCACTGTATCTGAGTAACCATCTGGCTAGACTATTTCTTAAGGTGACTAACTTGAGGGTTACTGGAAACAGGTGGGTAGGTCCTGGTGGCGCAGACAGCAGAGGATTAAAAATAGTACAAACCCAGCTAATTCTAAAATCCCGCTGGAATGAATTTACCAGTACCATCTGGCTGTCATTTGATAAGGAATGCAAAGGAGCATTTACCCAGCTATTGATTAAGAGGGAACATTATTCCCCAGGAACAGAATGGCACAGTGGTCAGATTAATGTCATTTATTGCTAACTAGATTGTCATAAATTACACTGTCAGAAAGAAAGGGTTTGCTGACACAAAATCACTCTTCATATGACTAACCCTATTAAATTAAAACCATGATTTGTTTTTAACGAGAGAATTATTATTTGTCAAACACATCCAGAACTGCATTACCCAATTAAGACGACTTTGCAAAATGGCAGTAAGTCTAATAACAGTGGTAAAATATTTAATGGGCTCGGGGAGCTGTCCTTTACCACTACACTCTTCTTTTTTCTGATCACAGTATCGATCCCAGACAAACTGGAGACCTGATTCAGTGAGATCAGGGTTTGGATTCAGCTCTGCTTGTACTTTAAATCTATTTGGACTGGAAAAGAGTAACAGCCTCAGATCCCAGCAGCACCGTTTTCTACATTATTGTAGTACTGTGGAAACTGCTGTTTAAAGGTAAACAATAAATGATTTTCTCTACATTTTTGTATCTCACCTATCAACTTCTGCTTTGCAGTGTTCTTTACTTGGCGATTTCAAACAGGGCTGTTGTGCTAAGTTTTCAATTTTAGAAGCAGAGCTTACAAACGAAGTCTTAAAATACTAATTAAAATTGGCAACCTCTGTCTTTCAAGCACTTGATTATCATTAACCTTCGCAAATCTTGTGTGTGCAACAAGAAAGAAGTTGTGACTTGCTCCAGACTGCAGACAAGGCAGAATGGCCTCTTTATTATCCCTCAGCACACCCAAGAGCCTCTCCGATGGTGGGTTCCCAGTGCGGCTGGGTGGAAGATGCACTGGTTCCCCAGAGCTTGTGAACTAGGTAACTGCAAGAGGAGAGGAGGTTATGCTCTACGGACTTGTAGCCTCTTTTATTACTGACATAGTTGGAGGGGGGAAAAGAACTTTTGGGCACACCAGCCCTCCCTCACAATCTGGAGACATGAAAAACAGACTGAGGTGAAACAGTGAAGTAGTACAGGCTGACAGGCAAGACCCTAGTGGAAAAGCCAAATCACAGCTATGCTTCCTGTACACATGGTATTTTATATGTACAATTGCATTCGGGATGCAAGCAGTACTGGGCTCAATTCTAGCCTTACTCTATAAGCGTTTCGCATGTGCCAGGTTTTTTAAAAAAAAATAAAATAAATTTGTTGGCAGGCCAGTAAGATGATGTAAATACAGACCAATCTCAAACTAGACAGAAACCTTCAAAAGTCTACAGACAGTCTGTACCTGGGACAAATATGAAGCATAATTTTGAACTTTCCCAAATATTCATTAAAGATGCTCATTAAGCATATACAAAAATGTTGAAAGAAGCTGTTATAAAAAGAACAGCGCCAAAATTCAAAGCTGAAAATGAAGTGTTACCCTTTACTCTCACTTCCGTCACTTAGAAATAAGATACTAGTTACCAGGATGAAAAGAAAACAAGTGCACGTTGAAGAGCTGGTATATTATTTTTCCTGATCTCTTTTGGTCCCCACTGTTTTATCCCCTATTTACCTTGTCCTTGACTTCTCTCCCAGGATAATAAAATCTCATTTTACGTGCATGAATCAAGACTTTGCAATCAAGCTTCCCAATGATACTTACATAAAATAAGACTCTGGGAAACTAAATAAACCTTGAGAAATGTTAATTATGTTAGAATAGAAGAGTAAAAATAAAGTAGAAGACTTGGCTGGCTGAACTTTTCTTTTGTTTGCTGTCCACTATACTTTGATTATCAAACAGTCAAAAAAATCTAATGATTCTGTCCAAGAGTCTTTGTTTCAATGTAAGAGGAAAACAAGTCCCCTCTGTCCTGAATATTCAGGCCTGTTAGTGTCCTCCTGTGATAATCTTGGGGTTTCTAACTCTTCTGTCTAATATGCAATATATCCAAAAGAAATTAACAATGATTTTGAGCATATAATGAACAATTATGCATGGAGGATAATCCCACCAAGTACTATGAGAAACAATTTCTCCTGTCTGCCCTCAGTCCTGTAACCAATCTTGGTTGTCTACCCAGGGTCTTTTCAAGTTTGATGTTCTTATCACGATTTTCAAAAGCAGAAACGTTCAGAAAATAGCATGCCTGAAAAAGGCTTCAGGACCCAAAGTTTCTACCTTAGGCAACGTCAGATCTTTGAAAAGACATGTCACCACTTCTCCTTTGCATGCCTAACCGTGCCCAAGGAGAGGCTGATGCACTTCCCTGCTGTTACGCACTCAACAAAACAAAACCTTCCTCCTGGAAACAGACCCTGGAATCTCATTCAGGCCCATTTTCTTCTTTGATGAGGATGTTCAAAACCTGCTGAAGGTTTGCGCAAGCAGATCGAGTGGGTTGCATTTCAGTAGGTGTGGCAGGCGCTGCCCTGGTAATGGTATGAAGCCGTAAAAACTACAATTCACTGTTACGGCACTGCAAAGTCACCGAACATGATTGCTCAGCCTAGACTTGAGACTCCTACTCTTTTATGCTTTAAGGGCTTTTGAGAGGGATGATCAGGAGTTTTTGCCAAAATGCTTCAGGCATTTAATTCTGAAAACTAATTTCTGAATTGGGTGCTATGCTAATAATGTATTCCAACCCCAGGCTGCCTGTAATCCCTCACAGACTCTCTTCTCCTTGGTTTCCCATTAGCAGAGCATCTGTCTTCTCGCTGCTTTATTGTTTGCTCTCTGCATGGGACCCTTAGTACATGGGACACAACAATGCAAGAAATTCATGGGATCACATTAGGAGAGGGAGAGAATATCAAATTTGGTTTCATGCAGATGGCGTTTTGTTGTTGTTGGTTTTTTACACACATATTTAAATGCAGCGATTAAACTGAACTGAACAAAATGGGGCCTTCTCAGGCTCAAAGATACGGGAGCCTCATGGCAGGTGGCAGAGATTAAACTAAAGGAAAATAGTCCAGAACTTTATTCTTCCTCTTGCTGAAACCCTGTCATATATCCTGTTGGTTCCTTGTGTCTTGCTGCCAGTGAAGAAACGCTGCCGCAGCAGCTTACCTTCTTGCTTCCGCATTTCCACTTTGTTATGTTTGAAGGACATGGGTAGGGCAAGGAGGGACTTCATGTTCTGCACAGAGGTAACGGTTGGTCTGGCCATGCACAAAACTGCCAAAAATCTGGAATTCAGCTGGTAGCTAACTTTGCCTTAGCGGTCAGGCATTTTATAGCCTCTGAGAAGGGAATAGCCATTTACTTCCTAGAGGGCCTACAGAAACCCATGTGTGAGCACTCACCAAGGCTACTTTCTGTCTAATTAATTTAGAGCCAGTAATGATTTTCTTACCTACATCTTCCTTAAACAAACTCCTGGGGAAGCTTTGCAGTGACAACGATCAAGAAAAAAGCCTGAAGCAGCAACTTTAACTCTGCATCTTATCATACAGTGGAGAATCTATTAATTTGATTCACATTGTACAATACTTCATGTTGCACAGCACTACACTCTTGCTGTGGGTTATTTATTGTCACTGCTACCATCTATTATGTACACTGCAAAAGAAACTGTCTACATTAGAACATATCTTCCTGGGGAAAAAAAAAAAATATCCGGATTTTATTCAAAACAGTTGTTGAAAGATTTCAATTCAAAACATAACAGTAACTAATACCAACGTTTACTACAGAAGTGGAAACACCACTTTCTCACATGTTTTTTTCTAACTCTCCCATAGAAAAAAATTAATGCTGTCTGCTTACAAGTGTTTGGCAGGAGTTACACATAATTAGAAAGAGCTCTAGTCCTTTTAAGTGTGCTTCAGCTATTGTAATTTACTTTTCAATGTACTATTAAGAAAAATGGGATAATCTAACATTTTGGATCATCATCTCAAGAGGAAATAGGGAAGTGACTACCTGGCACGAAACCAACTGGACTTCGTAACATGCTCTTCAAAACATTCCACTAGCAAATGTGAAGTATGGGATAGTTACAAAAGCTAGTCTGTAGTGATACATCTCAGAAAAACCCCATCTTTGTCTTTCCTTGTCTATTTTGTCATTGCCCAGAGAGTGATTCCTGTGACCCATTTAACAATCCATAACCCAGTTCAAGAAATACTGAGCATCCTTTTAGTGAATACAGCTTACTCACACATTGACATTTCATCACATTATGTTTTTCTACAGTATCACCGAGGTCTAGGTACCACCTGTGTACTGCTCTTTTATAAACTTGAGCGATTTTTCTGGACTCCAGTTGGTCTCCTATTTCAAAACACCAATTTTCTTCCATTAGCAGACCTGCAGTTCGCCGTGCCATGCCGTGTTTGCAGCCTTCACCCTTAGTTTCTCAGCCTTGGTACCAACATTTTTATATGGACCCTAGCTTTAAAAATTTGTCCTCTGGGATGAATTCCTGGGAGAAAATCCAGACCCACCCTGAAGTCAACGGAACTTCCGCCACCAGCTTCAATAGACTTGTAACTTCTTGATATGGGATACAGTGCTACAGTTTTGTGTTACAAGGAGAGGTGAACCCAAACTGCCAGCTCTACACATTCTTCATGACGATTCACATTCAAGTCCAAAGTGCAGAGGCCAATCAATATTTGACTATCCCTAAATATTTTGAAATTTGAATTTTAAGCCCATCTTGTAGGTTGGATGCAACACCTCAATTCAGAATACCCCAATTAATTATCATTACCGTCAAATTCTTTTATAAAATAAAACGAGGACCACTGGCAAACTGCAAGCTTAGGAAAAACTAAGGAAGGAAAATATTCAAATTTTTTTGGCAGGGAGGGGTTGGAGCGAGACACACACAAGTAACAACATGAACTTCACTCCCTCACGCGCCTATTACAGTAACACGCTATAATCTGTTTGCCTTTGTTTTCAGTGACAGTATTCGGGAGCGCAGCAACGCTCGGCATTCATGATGCCTCTGGAATTTGAAAGCGCTTCCTGTCCCAACCTAGAGCCACCAGTGCCTTGAAAAAACTCACAGACTTCCTTACCCTTCTGTACATCAGGAATATTGCAGCAAATCCCTTTCTAAGCTTTGATCCCATCATTTGGTTAAACATCAATAAACATGTCTGTCTCGTCTCTGCCTGGAGCATGCATTTTAATAGAAATCTCCTAAATACAACATCCTCACAGCTATCTAGAACTCCATTTACTCTGTGATTCCCATTAGATATGAAATGGATACATGCTGCAACTTTAATCATTTACCTTTTCAACTGAGTCTATTTTTCCTGAGAGGGTCTCACTTAGCAGCAACGGGTTCTCTGACTAATGCACTAGTCCCAGTGCTCACCTCCCAAGGGGGATCTCCAAACATTTATACTCACTGAGATGGAAAATCAAACCTCTGACTCCAGCTGACACCAGCTTCCATTATGCTAAATAAAAACTATCTTCCTAGCGCCCCAGCAGTCGGGACGGGCCATTTCCCACACTGCCAGGCTTGGAAAACAGCATGTGCACAAACCGAGAAGAATAGCCTCGTTAGTATTAATATTTACATTGCAGCCATGCCCAGCAGCCTAAATTCAGGTAAGGGTCTTCTTGTGTTTGGTGCTACAGTGAAGGTGCAAGCCCGGCTCTTACGAACTGCTGATCACCCAGCTAGTCCTCCGCTGATATCCTATCCCTTTTCCCCATTTCCATTTGTCACCTCCCTACCGGTCGTGCACACTCTGATCCTTTCACATTTTTAAAACCACTGAGAGTTTTACAGCTGTGGATATAGGACGAGGCCCTGTATGTTCTCTGTAGCCAACTTTTGCGTTGCAGTGGCCAGCCGCAGAGCAAAAAGGATACAGAAGTAGCAAGGAGGAGAGTGTCCTGAGCAGGTACCAGTCACTGGTGTAGGGAAGAGAAGGATCAGAAACCCCAGTAGACGGGACGGGGAGGAGAAGGAAGACCTGAGAGGCAGGCTGCGGGGCTGCAAGGCACAGCTCTGTCGGGGCTGGGGGCTGCAGCGGCACCAGCACGCAACCGTCACAGGGGCTGGCCGCCCTCCGGGATGGGATGGACAGAAGGGGACATCCAAAGGCCTCCTGGAGGCTCGCAATGCACTACATCTCTCTTTAAGGTTGGCATGTGCAAAACGAAGTTTTTGGAGCTTTTCTCTTCGAGGATTTATGGGCAAAGTGACAGATCTTCCTCCAGTCTTACTGATGAAATGGATGAACAGCTTTAGATGAAACTTTCAACAGCCAATGACAGCAAAGTTAGCCTGAGGCAAAAACCTGGCGTGAAGAAGTTCAGCCTAAATGATTAAATTTGGCAAAGTTATAAAACAGTGAAAGAGAGAATCTTAAAAGGGGAAGTTTTGGATGACCTTAATGCTATGCACTGCAGCTTGTAGTGTCTGTAATAGGTTATTTCCAGAGCATCTGAGTGTCTTCCAGTAGTGCATTAAGCAATGTAACTAACATCTGTCACAAGGTTCATTTTCCCTCTCATCTCCTCCCTGGAGAGAAATTCTCTCATTTCTTAACCTCTACTGGACCCTCACTCAATAATGTTCATTACCTCAAGAGAAAAAGGGGGGGGGGGGAAGAAGAAAAAAGAAAAAAAAAAGAGATAATAGATCTAAGACTCAGGCTGCTTTGGTGACATTTTTAAAGTCTTTTTGCCAAGAAAAACAGTAATTTCTTTTAAATTTCTTTCCATGATATTTAAGCATTGAAAAGGAAAGACAAATTAAAATTACTGAGCTATTTTTCCTTCACCCATGATTATGCAGCAATTTATCAACAAAATGGAACAAGAACATCTGACTGGGATTATTTATTATACAGTAAGGCATTTATTTTTTGTTCACTTCACCAGGAACAGTGTCCCTGTTATGGCTAGTTAGCCATCTGTGTCCTAAGAGCTTTCAGGGAAGGATTAAACTGTCATTTGTTTTATTTCCTTTCATGAAATAACTATCCTAACAGGGCTGAGGCAAGACTTGGATATTGCTGGACTTGTTACCTTAAGGTGGCATGAAAAAGAGTAACTGGATCTTCCCTGGAGCTAAAGCAAAGCAATGAAAAGTTTGGGGTTTTGGTTTTGTTTTTTTTTTTACTCCTTATTCTCAGTAACCTGCAATACCGCTACTGAAGTGCTCCTACTCAAAACTACGTGGATTAGGGAACTTCTATGCCGTGCTTAGGCAGAAATGGAATTATCTGTGGATTTTTTTTGTGTGTGTGTTAAATCTGATTCGTTCACTCCATTTAGCCAATATGGCTTGGGTTTAAGCACCGAGAGAATCTGCAGCTAATCAGGGCTGGAAGCAGGAGGCTGCAAAGAATGAAGAGGTATGCCATGTCCTCCAGGCGGTAAGGGTTTACCAGCCCTCACCCATCAAATCGCAACCCCACACACACAAGGCTGGCACCGTTCTTGCGAGGACGACTGCGGCATGCGGCATCCCTTCCCCATCTACAGCTCCACAAGTGGGTCTAAAAACTTCCAGCACATCTTCCCTGGAAAGAATGAGCAAAATAAGCTGCCTGATTCACAGAAAGATAATCTGTGCCCTCAGTGTGAGCAAACATGTGGGAAAACTATTTGCTAGAAGAATGTACCTTGCGGCTATTGCCAAAGGTTTTGATGGGTGTATCTGTGCTTTGGATAGCTTTATGGCTGTGCAGTGGAAATTGCTCATAATGAATGATAACATCTACATTTCTCTAACACCTTTCATCCAGAAATCAAAAGCACTTTTCAAAGACAGGGCCAGATTTTGAATGCTTGACGCTAGCAGCTCCTCATGTCACCCTTTTACGGACAGACTTTTTTGAAACAACTTGGTAATCAAAGCTCTCTGGCACTCGCTATGCTTTAAGTGACAACTGAGCTCTCTTAAAAAATGTGACCCACGCAGCATTTTACTGCTACAGTGCAACTGCCCCTGGGGTGGAAGAGAAACACCCTGGAGCGGCTGGCACCAGCAGCGTGCTGAACCTCGAAAGGGACAGTTTAGCCAAGGAGGGCGAGCCCTGCTCTTACAACAGGCGCCAAACGTTTATCATGATCAGATAATGGCTTTTCTCAAGGTCCATACATAATACTGCAGTGAATTCCGTGTATCACCTTTGATAGAGAGAAAGAGCTGATCTGTCTTGAGTAAGTGGAAGTTAAAGAACCAGGTATCGCATATGAGCCACCAACTAGAGCTCTGGAGACTGCTCCCACAGGAGCTGTTCTGACACAGAAAACAGCAGTATTGCAGGAGAATTGAAATATTGACATCTCTAGGATGTTAAGCATTTCTAACAGTTACAATAAGAAGAAACCAATAAATAATATCCATTCTTCCCTAAAATTTCCTACATTGACTGGTTCACAGCAAGACCCAGTTCAGCTTTTCTGCCCATCGTTGTTCATGTGCTCTTTACTGCAGTCCCAAATGGGACCTACTGCAGTCTCTGTGTCGTGCCTGGGCTGGCCTGCAGGACATCCCCAGTACGATGCCAGAGATGATGGGGAAGGAGCACCTGCAGCAAATTAAAGGGATACATAAAGGTAGCAGTGGGAACGGACAGAGCTCTGCAAGAATTACAGCCCTCGGCTCTGCCCCGTGCTGCCTGTTGAGGGTGGGAAGGGGACGGGCTCTCCTCCAGGGTGCAGGGAGGCTTCAGCCCACTACCACCCCTGCTCCCCATTTGCGTTACATTTGCAAGTCAGCTGCTTCCCATCAGCATGCCTCTTGCTGGGAGGGCAAATGAGGGGCTCATTCAGACCACTGCTGCTTTGGCGGGACTGTGAGCAATGAAACATCGACTCCTCACATCTGCCCCTGGGAATCTACAGAAAGATCATCCTGCTCTTGTGATCTTAACCATGTACACACAAGCCCCTCCAATTCAGTTATTGCACGGATTTCACCAATGACACCAGTGTGACAGCACAGTACCTCCTGCCCAAATTTTCTGAATCTCTGCTTTGCAATTCCTGTTATGTTTGTGTCATACTTGAAATAACCTGGTCACAAGCTGCGGGGTTGCAACTCCACAGAGCTGTGACCAAGCTCCCATACCTATAGGAACATCTAATTCTCCTGATCAGTTCTCAGGCAAACAAAAGCCAAGCAAGAACAAGGACACCAATGGGAGGCAGTATTTTCTTAGCAGGAATAACACTGTAACATAGGCAGACTGCCTCCATTTATCTCCCCAAATTAAAACCACCTTTTTCTTATGCCCTTACCCAAGAATGAGACCAGAATGTGACCCACTCTGCTTCAGACTGCATTTACTGGCCAGAAAAAGGCTGCAACACGCTAAGAGGCAAGCCTCCCAGTGCAAGAATGGTCGAAAGCAGGAGCTTGTACTCACAGGGCTGCTACAGGACAGGGCAGAGGCTTGCAGAGAGGGAGGAGGCACACCTCTGTGGAAGACCTGTGGATTCAGGGCTATGGGGGAACTCCACAGACTGTTACAATGCATAGCAGCTCCTATAGCTCTGCTGGTGCTCTCTTCTTGGCCTGCACAGCTTGCATGGTAGTGGGCAGAGGACAGAGTGCAAGATCAGCCTAAGTCTCCCTCAAGCAAAAAAAAAAAATTTTTTTTTTTCCCCCTTCACACACCCCACCCTATCTTTAATTTCCCTAACATCCCACTACCATAGCAGGGAATCCATATATAAAGCTGCACTAAGATTTGGAGTGACAGTAGAGACTGAAATTCTCAGTTATACAGAAAAAGCATTTCACTATCTGCTTTGGACTGAAAATAACTCTTTTTAGATGGGATTGGGGGTTCCAAGTGGTTACCAGCAAGACCTGGGAATATGTAGTTGTTAAAATAATTTCCTTTTTAATGGCTACTTTGTATGCTTTTCCTCCGACTTTGAGAAAAGCTTTGAGCTTTCTCTGGCCACAGAACTCTGAAATAGGCAAAGCTGGTTTATTTTATTAGGGGAACAAGACAATTCCTAGTATTCTCGCTATGACATTTGCTCAGGAGAAGCTGATAGAAGAGGAAATCACTTTCTGAGAAGCAGCTGGCTTAACACAGGCAGGGACATCAGAATTTGATTTCTTTTGCTGACTTACGCAGCAGTGAGTCCCTTGGTCTGCCTCTCTCCCATCCTTCTGTGCCACTGGGAATCTGCTAAGACACACCTGTGGGAGGTTTGGGCTTTTAAACCTGTGCCTTAAATGTCTCAACAGTTCCCTAACTTGCAGAAAGTTTATTCCTATCAGATCCTTAACCACAGGTTTCTTGGGAAAATCACTGCAAGTATCTCTGTTCAGAAGCCTACTACAGAACATGTCTAAGAACTAAATAGGTTTCCCCCCCACCCCTTGAAAACTGAATGTCCTCCAAAAGAGTGAGATTTTTAGGTTTAAAATTCTCATGTTTAGGCTCAAATTACAAGCTAATAACAACAATCATGTCATTAAGTCTGGATGAAAGGTTTTGATCATGGGGAAAGTACATTCCAACACAGGTCAAAATAAAAATCTCAAAGGTTTCGTCCCTTCCATCTCACACTCCACCTCTTCTCCCTCTCCCTGTTTCTGCAGAAACACAGAAAATAAAGCTGAAAAAAGCAAAGGAGAAAAAATTATTTTCTCTCCCAAATGCACGCAAAACAGTAACGCATGTCAATTGTAACAAGAAACTTATTTTCTGCACAAAATACAATTTGCTCTTTTCAACAGGCTCCAGCTGTGGTAGGTGGAGAGTAAATGTGTTAACACATGAAGGCTTATATTTTAGGAATTTCCATGATTTTTACAGATTGCGTTGATGAGAAATGCATTTGTGTACTCTGAACTGCCAGTAACATTTCTGTTGTGAGATGTACTTTGAATAATTCCTTTGCAAAAAGCATGGCCATATATTCATTAGAAATGGAAAGTCGTTCTGGAAGACCCAAGCTCCTAAATGAATGGTATTTCAATAAATAAAGGTTGTATAAATTCAACATACTGATACTCCCAATTCATCATCCTCTAAGCTAAAATATATCATTTCTCTCTAATTTCAATTCCCAGCCATTCCGTCCTCTTAATTATAAATGGTCTGCCACGTATCAAATCATTCTGTGTACTGCACAATCCTCACCCTTAATTGCACAAATATTTTATTTTTGGAGCAACACAGCTCAGCACAAGCTTCATTTTTCTTTTCATGACTCAGTCTCTATTAAAGTAAAGCATTTATAAAAGCTCTGGGCACACGGAGAGAAAATTAGTTGCTCCTCCGTGGCTAACAGTTTTTAGCTAATCACAATGCAGCCCCACATCACTCCGAGCAGAGCAGTGATTAAAACTGCGCCTGCAACAAAGCAACATTGTACACAGCGATGACGTGCTCCAGTCAAAACCGTCTCCCCTCTTGGGGGTATTCCCCAGATGTTTGACTTTGAGCTCTAGCTTGGCAGGCGAGGCTTTGTGGCTGCAATTCAAGTCCCAAGCTTGAGCAGCTCCAGTGTTTATTCTCATAATTTACACTTTGTGATGGCTTATGGACAGTTATGTACTTGGTTTCATAGCCACCACTTCAAACCAAGGGCCTGATCCTGCCTTTATGGAGCTAGTGGTAAATGCTTCCCAATTCCAGCACTGGCAGGAGGCCCCAGATGACTAAACCGTCTCGCAAAGCAAACAAGCCAATATAAAAGAACAATTTGGTTTAAAAACAAACAAAAAAAATGCCTGAAATCTTACTTACTAGGAAGTCTTCTTCACAGTACACCTTGCCGTTGACATTGTAGAACGCTTTTCCTCGTAGTCTTCTCCCTGTTAAAACACGGGACCGTCAGAATTTTGTGCTCCATCCCCAAACCTCGTCGTTCAGGACGCAAAGTGAAAAGCACACCCTGCTGCGTCTGCCTGCAGGGCCAGTGCCAGGCCCCTCTCCCCCCGCCGGACGGTCCATCCAGAGACATGGGTGAGGGTTAGGCTCTCACTCCATCCTGCCTTAACAAAATCCTTATCCACTAAATGTTACTTCTAAGTGCAGGCTATGGAACCCAGCTGATACCCATTCCTGGAAATGTTAAAATCTAAACCCAAAAGTGATTGTTTCAGGAGGAAAGGCTCATTTGTAATTTCAGACAATTTTCTTAGCAGGTGAAATCGCAGCAGGCATACATCCACTGCAATCAACATCAGCAATGCATTTGTCTCCAAAGGACCAAACAAAGGATACTGCATATGGAGGTTCCTGTCACCTATAAAAATATTAATACATTAATCAATACCACAGCAGCTACACCTACAGCTCCCTGCTATACTAAAGCAGTACAAGGCACATGTGACAAAGGGAAGGGCAGAAAAATCACACTGGAAACAAGAGATTTTGTTTTCAAGTTTGAGCATTTACCATTTCATTAGTGCATGCAGAACACTACTGACAGCCTGCGATCGTGGTTAAGTGACGGCTCCCTTTACAGCTAACAAATGCACATCAGACTCCAGAGAGTCCCAACAAAAACGATTAAAACCAAGAATTCAGAAACCACTGAGCCCAACCGATTTTTAGATACAGCAGATCAGATCCGTCTCACTCCAGAGCTGCTCCATTGAAAGCAGTGCCATTTTATCAGTGTAAAACCAGAGAGGGAGAAGGCAAACCACACTCATCCTCACTCACTGTATTTCCACTCTGTGTCAGGGTCCCACTGGCCAAAGCTCCCAAACATTTGGGTGCTCTCACAAGCCATTTGCAGCCTTAGCGAGCAGATGGCGCGGCACCTATTACGGGCTGCGTCCTGGCTGCCATTAGCAGTGACACAGAGCAAGGCGAAGGGCAAGAGGCTCTGTATTTACAGGTCAACAGATGACCCCTCCCAGGTCACCGCTGAAGCTTTTACTCCGCAGCATAAGCCTGGACATCTCCTACCAAGGCAGAGCAGCAGCTCCGCCATAAGCACCGCCGACCTTTGCGGAGGGTTTGACTCCGAGGGCCGGCAAGCTGAGCCAGCTGGCCAAGCACAGAGGGGCAGGAGTGCTCTCCATGGTTTCCATAAACAATGTTGAGGAAAATATGATTAATTTTCAGTGCTTGAAAGTGCCTTTTACATGTTGCCACTGTGATCCGATCCTGGGAAACAGTGTGTGGCACAAAGAAGTTGGGATCTGGGCTGATGCTTTTGGGAAATCACATGCTGCATGTGGTTGTCTGGCGGTTTTACTGTCGTGGCCGAGGGAAATGCTTCTTTTGTGTGCACATTCTTGGGCTGTCGATCTCACGGGCTGCTGTCTCCATACTGCTGGTAGGTGGAGTCAGCTCTTGTTTGTCTTTCTAGCTGCCTGGTAGCTCTGGTGGGGACCAGGAGCATGCTGGCTGGCCGGGGCAATGCACTGAGACTGTCCCATCTCCTGAGACTCTTAGGTAGGACTGGTCCATCCTACACATCACCGAAACAAGGCACAGGGCTGGGGCAGCAATCAGGGGGTCATAGGGCCTCTCTCGACTGATGCAGGAGCAACCATCTCTAGACCTTCCCTCCTGCTTATCCAAGGTGTTTTTAAACCTCTCCAGTGAAAGGTAAATGGAAGGGAGGGAAGAAAAGGAAAGAGACGAGAATGGCTTTTTAAAGGACATGTTGGCTCTGCCAGACCCAGCCTTAATACACAACTTGTCTTTAGATGGTGGAAATGAAGTGGCTGCACCCAGAACAGGGACTTGCCTTGGATGTGCTGATGCAGCACCTCTACCTTGCTCACACACACTGCCAGTACAGAGCCAGGCTGTTTGCTTCAGGTGGAGAAGCGCTGGCCATCACCCTCACCACACACCCATTATGGCTAGAACCAGCAGAGATAATTAGGGACAAATCCTGAACTCTGTTGCTGGAAGATCTCTGCAGGAAAGGAACGCCCTAATTCAGCGTCAGGGAGGTGTCAGCATGTTCCAAGGCACTGCAAAAAGTGCATGAGGACCCGTACATCCCGCTTTGTATCCCAGTGTGCAGAGCCTCCAGTGCTCAGGTTGATAGAAATGCCCCAAATTCTGCTCCTGTTGTTTCCTTAGCACAGCACCACTAGCAGAAGCCAAGGGGGTCAGAGCTTTCCCAGATTGGGAAGGAGTGGGAAGCCAACGATCCAAAGCAAACAAGGCAAAACCGATGTTTTGGACTGGCTCTCAGAGACACTTACGTTATCAGGTGCGTTTGGCAGCCGATTGCCCTGCGACGGGAAACAACCTCACCTCACCCCAACGTGGCAAAGCTGCAAGCCTCCATGTCCGCCACTGCACACCTTGCGAGCCCCTGCTCGCCGCTGACAGCCCGCTCCGCGAGCCCCCCCGCCTGCCAAACGCAGCCAGCCGGCCTCCCCTTCCATACAGCTGACGTGGTAAAAACATCTCTGTTTCACACAGCACTTGCAGCGCAACACCTTTCAAAACTGAGGAAAAATACCATTTCCTCCATTTTACAGCTGAAAAAAACAAGCCACCCATTAGGGAACCAACTTGTCTAAACTCATAAAGCAGGCAAGCAGCTTGCTCACATGATAATTACTATTATTAGCAATAATTAATAAGATAGACAAGCCTTTTACCTTAGAGGAATTTCATTCAGGGATCGTACAATAATTATCTCATAAACAAGAAACAGCAAGTTATCACACAAATACCCATGGCTGCACTATATTGGCTTCTACATACTGCATTTTAGAAATAAAAGCAAAATCATACATTCCATTTGCCCTCCAGAAGAGGCTGCTAAATGACAGCATTGAACACGGTCAAACACCAAACGCTGCAAGTGCCTGGGCATCACGTGAAAACCGCAATCAAGAGCAAAGTGCTGGCAGTGGCAGCCAGGGAGACGCGAAGCCGGAGGAGATGCAGCGCTGGCACCTCCCAGCCCCGGGGCAGCCGTGCAGCAGGGCGGGCGCAACGCCTCGAGGTTAGGGTACCTGCCCCGAGCTCCACGTACTGGACAAGGTGGTTTCACATCTCAAGGTCCTGGAGTAACTCGGGGGCCTGCGCAGCACCAGCCTGTTCTGCGTAGCCGTAACCTATTACTGTCAGTCAGGCAGTCATCAGAAGTTAAAGAAACCCTAAGGTTGCTTTAGCCAGCCAAGTCAAACACCTGGCCAGCGAAACAAGGCAACATCATCCTGCCCACTGGTACACAGAATCTGCTGCTTGGCTTTCCTTGGCATGACCGAGTATAGCCAAGCCTGAGTTACTATTTGCTTTCACAATATTGAACCAAAAAAGTCAAGAGTTTCTGACAAAACTTGATGCAACTTGCTGATAGCTCATTATAATAATAATAACAACGAGCAGTTATAACGAGCAGCCTAGCGCAGAGTTCAGAAGCACGGGGTTTCACAAACACTGTGCTTCTTTCCTCCTTCTGCTGGATACCCACCTTGGCACGTCCGCCCTGTCAGACCAGTTTTCAACAGTAGGGAGGAAGAGGCTCTGTTTCACACCCGACCAGAAGAGCAGCAGGTCGGCCAGGAATGCGCGGGGGGACCATGGGACGGGGCAGAAGCCGCCCCACCTGCAGCCCGCGCGCAGGCACGTAATACTAGCTTTTATAGGGAAGCCCTTTTTTCGCCTCCTCCGAGTACTCTTTAGAGCCTTGTTTTACTGTATAAAACAAAGCTTACACGCTCACGGCAACAACAAATGCTTGTTACAAATAACTTTTACATTTCTTGTCTGACACCCGCACAATTGAGGGGTAGCGAGTGCCAGGATAAGGGCTTCCCACCACCTCAGGTGGGAGGCAGAGACCTCGCAAATGTTCCAGCAAAGAGTGCCAAATTTCATGTAGATAATCTAGCAGTTAATAAAACGCAAGCTAGAAATTACTGTGTCCCAAAGAACGATCCCAACTGGTTGCAATCAACATGACAAACATCCAAAAGAAAGCAGGCTTTTGGAACTTTTTAAAAAAAATATATATAAAATCAGAATCAGCTCTAGGTTTTTAACATCAGTTTTCACATTCAACCAGTTTATGAGTCTCTGGTATTTAAATGTGTCTAGCAATTACTTCCTGCACAATTTTTCTCCCCTATGTGTTGCAAACTAAAAGGAAGAAACAGCAGAGCTGTTTCTTTAGTAAAGGACTCAACTCAAAAATTTGGCTTGTAAAAGGAAAAATGACCCACAGTTGACACAGGCTGTCCACAAGTATTCTCTCCAGTCTCCACAACACTTTGCTGGGTGGTGAAAACACACCAGCCAGGAAGCTAAGACGGGGTAAAAATTTTTCCAACGCCATTTCAAAAGCTGCTCCAGGCCTTCATGGAACAAAATGCGAATCAGACCGGGTTTTACAGTCTTGAGAGGGTGCTCCAAAAGAGCTCTGAAAATGTCCAGCCCTCTCCCCACTAGCCCGGAAAGCATCTTCAAAGCCCTCCCTGCCGCTGCTGGCAGTGGGGTATTTGCCTATAGGGAGGTGAGTTTATCAAGTCACAGCCTTCAGTGGTAGATCTCCAGTCTCACAGGGGATGATGCAACCGTGTCGGGGGCTAACACTCCCCCTCGCCTTTGTAAGACAAGAGATAGCAATGTCTCACTGTCACAGCATGGTTATTAGACCTAATTACTGTTTGCAGTGTGCTTTGAAGTTGAGAAGTGCCAAGCATTATTATAATATTTTAAGCACTTTGATGATTAAAAACACGCAACCGTTGGGTAATAATCATGATTTACTAGCATTGTAGTGTAAGCAAGTTCATGTGAGAAGCCTGCATTGTCTCCGTGTCTGACGCTACTTAAAAACAAACAGCTCCCCTCTGACATAATGGGAACGCTGCAGCCCCAGCCTCGCCTCCCAGATAACGCCTGGTGTGCCCCGGAGACTACCAGTGCGCTGAAAAAAATACACCAGCGTACCTCCTCACCATCACGATCTCTCTTGTGACATTCTCGTGATATATGTGCCTCTCCTCGTAACTTCATGCGGGAAAGTTTCAGCGTTACAAGGGAACACAGTGCAAGATGACTAATAATGTCCTTGTTATTTCTAATATTACAGCCGTGTGGAACAAGAGGATTTTAGTCTGAAAATGTAATTAAAACCTCCCCATGTGGAGTACAATCGAGGAGTTCAGCTGTACGTATCGCTGCTAAAGATAAGAAATTTGTTAAAGCAGAGCTAATTAAAAGCCTGAACAGTCCAAGCTATCGCCACAGACTATTATTCAAGTACCTGGCAGTCCTGTTGGCTGGGGACATGCCTGGGTAGGTCTGACCACACACGAGCACAGGCCTTGGCTCTGCTGCCCCTTCTCCCCCGGCAGCCCCGCGCAAGGTGCCAGCTGTGGCAGGACCAGGTGGCACGGCTGCGGCTGCCCGGCCACGGCACCGGGGCTCGCTCGAGCCCCCGGCACAGCCACGCGCTGCTCCGGCAGGGACAGCGGCACCACCAGCTCCTGGCTTGTCTCACAGCAGCAACGCAAATACACAGCACCCTTCTTGAACAGCTCTTTCTGGAGGAAAAAAGCACATCACATTGCTTCTCTCATTGGGGCTTCTTCCCCGTACTTCTTGTTTTATGAATTGTCAGTTCTAAGGCGGAACGGGACACTTGGTGAGAATCTCTGCGCTCTGCAAGCTTTGGTCCACGACTCGCACAGCTTTCTGAGCATGGCAGCCCCCAGGTCTTCATGCCTGACTGACCGAAGAACTGTGCGTATCTGTTTTAGTCAGCAATGTTAAACATGGACCTAATTGATTGTTAACTGCTTCAGACGCCACCTCTGCAGTGACTGATGTGACACCAGCATCTTACCAGTCTCACGTTAGAATCTTAAGTGACAGCCTCTCAGAGCATTCAGACTGAAATGACATGTCAACATACACACAGGATTAATATGCAACATTTGCTCAAATATTTCCCAGCTCCCATAATAGGGAAGGAAAATTCCCATGTATTGCCTCATAGCCCTGTACAAGTGAAACCAGACACAAGGCCGCTGGGGCTGAGCAAACGTATCTGCATACTGTGTACCTGCGGCCAACAGCCTCCATCACTGCTCCATGGAAATGTAAACTTTACCAGGCC
The DNA here is from genome assembly GCA_013400535.1 of Scopus umbretta. Classification (NCBI taxonomy): domain Eukaryota; kingdom Metazoa; phylum Chordata; class Aves; order Pelecaniformes; family Scopidae; genus Scopus; species Scopus umbretta. Next base: position 53,543 of record VZTL01000263.1, read on the forward strand.
AAACCTGGTAATTTTGTTTTGCAAAAGCCCCTGGCATAGGTCTGGGGCTGCTCCGATTTGGAGCCGGTCTGCAGTGGCCATCCATGGGCTGCCCACACTCCCAAATGCAGACAGCACCCAAATGCAGTTTTACACCCCACGTGCCACCCGCAGCTGCGGCGGGGCCCATCGCTGCGCCCATGCCATGGCAGTTGATGCCCAAGTGATCTCCCGTGTGGCCTGCGGACACTGCCATGAGACCACAATGGGAGCCACTGTCCACAGCCTTAAACAGAGTTTACTGGCAGAGATGCTGCAGCTTTTCTTGCCGTGCTAGGTGTGACTTGTCCCTCTGTAGAGTGCCTGTGCGCTCTCTAAGTACACGTTGTAATGACTGAGAAACTGGGACCAAAATAACTCAAAAGCTGAAGGGCAAATGAAGCATCCAGAATCCAGTCTGTTCTCTGCAAACCACCAGGTCGGACAACTACTACTTCCGAAAAGTGGAAGCTAAACTTTCAGTTGCCAGATGATTCCAGGAGCTGAAACTTCAAGAGAAATACCAAGTTTTACAAACATGGAATAAATACATTGAAAATAAGTTATAACAACCCACCACTGCTACCTCCTCTACCCAGTCATCTCAAGACAAAACTGATACAGAATTTCACCCAAGAGATGTTTTCTTTCAATTGGTAGAGGAGGTTCGCCTGCCCAGGAATTACAGACAAAAGAAACAAAAAAACAAAAAAAAAATCCCAAGAAAACCTCCCACAAAAGCTTCCAATACTTTTTCTTTATTTGTTACCATTTCTCCTTTATTCACATGTGAGTTTGGGCCTGCAGTTCTCCATCCCTCCCTCTGGCTTACATGCACAGAGATTTTCTTTACACGGGGTTTCCGTCACTCCACCCACTTGAGAATGGGGAGCACCGAGGCTGCTTTAGCCCCTGAATAACTGTTAATTACATTTTTCTTCTCCATCTCCTACAGGGGACTCGCACAAAGCCACCAAGCAATGCAAGCACCACCTCTTCATGACGGGCTCTGGCGTTGGATCCGGCACCCAGCACTCCTCACGCGGGTGCCGGGGCAGCGCAGGGTCTTCGTAGCGGGAAGGGGCTGCGAGGAGGACTGGGGTCCAGCCCCTGGCCTTGGAGAAACTTCCATCCCCCACCACCGCTGCCCTGTCCCCTCCTCACAATGCTCAATTGCTCGGGCTTTGTGAAAGGAGGGGTGAATTTCTAGGGCTTTCAGGGTTTTTAAGATAGAGAGGAAAAAAAGGAAAAAAATCAATGCCAAATTCCTTTGAATAGAAGATACTGCATGTTGGCAGAAGCCACTTTTCACAGACTCCAGCCGTTTGAAATCTGAAACACTAAAAAGTGGCTACTGTGGATGTGCTGTATTCTTCTTTTCAAAGCAATCTGGCACACAATTTTGCTCCCCTGTTTCAGGACCCAATCCTGCATTCCTTTCACGCTCAGACTCCCATTGACTTTAAGGAATGCAGGATTGGATCCTAAATGTGTGCTTTACTCACACAATAGCTCCTCATGGTTACGATCTATTGAGAAAGGCACACTTTAAAAACCATTTGGAATTGCAGGCTCATCCACCAGGCCAGAATGCCTGTAAAGATCTTCCATTATTTCAGGAAAAATGCTCGGTTCGTGAATTACACACACACACTCTCACACATTTTCCTGGTTTCAAGTTGCAGGCACAGCTTAGCTTGAGATGCATCAAAATATTTTGAGCACTGGCCTGATAGCTCATAAAGAAACCACGTGTAATTTTAGTTTTTGAAAAAAAGCGAAACTCCGGGGGGAAAAAAAAAAAGCCACCAAAGCAAACATATAAGCAGCTGAATCTTTAGGACTGTTTTTCAGAGAACTTTTGTAAAAGCCTCTAAAGGACCTGCACCGGCTAAGACAAAACAGAGCCTTGCACTGCTATTTTTGAGGATGCTGTATATTGAGTTACGAGGCTATTACGATGCAAATCTCAAATGTACAAGCTTTTTACTTGGCCATAAACACAAAACAGTATACATTGTCCTTTCAGAAGAAAAGGTTTGCTGCTAAAATAGCAGAAGCCCTACGTAAATAACCAACATTCTTTCTGCCTGAGGTCACTGACTTGGCCTATTCAATTCCGGGCTAGTCTGGGATTTGACAATCTAAGCAGGGGAGAGGCCCTTTCCTTTTTTTCAAAAGAATGCTGGGATTTTATTTGAAATTTAAACTCTTGCAAACAAAAGGTGGCATCGTATGCTAGAGGCCTATGAAGGTGGAGTACAGGATGTGTATTGTTTTCTCTCTTTACATAGATTCTTTCAGGAAAGAGTATTCAGCGTCTGTGAACAAATTCTAATCAAATATTATCATCAGGTAGGCAGACATAGCAAGATATGAACGAACATTTTTAAGAGATGAGGAGCTTTTAAAAAATATCGATGCAGGGAACGCATAAAAATTGTTTAAAATTATAACTTAAAAGATGGTTTAAAATAAATTATTTTTAAAATCTAAAATGAAAGTTCCTCTACAGTTTAAGTTCCTACACTAATTCATATTTGCACACTAAAAAAGAGCTTTTTGGTGCAAATTAACTGTGGCTACAAAGTCAGTATTCATTCTCACTTTCAAGTTGCTCTGTCCTGGAGAGACAGATGGCAGTTAACTATTTTTCCTCCCGATTACCATTGCCCAGCTCTTACTTGGACCCTCACAAAAGTACGCTCTTGTAGAATACAATTACCATTTCCATTTCTGGGCTGTTATCCAGGCTCTGTGCTGCTCCCTGCTCTGTGCCACCTCTCCAGCACGGGAGCAGCGCGCCAGCTCCTGCCACTGCCACACGGACGTGCTAGTACCACGCGCCTCCCGCCACAGACGACTGCGCCGAGCTGAATTTGCAGCTGGTGTAAATCGTGACAGCACCACTGAACCCGTCACAATTTACACAAGCTGTAGACCTGCCCAAAGGTACTATCTTCGCCGGAAAAAAGCCTGTCTTTGCTATGCACCCACTAATGTGTGGTAAAATCCAGATGAAAACAAGGCAGTTTATCATTTTGACATGTTTGTAGCCCAGGGTAAACTCTAGACTCTCCTCTGCAGTTTACCTTAACTTGCCATGATGTCAAAATGAAAAACTTCATTATCTCCCTTAGGATTTTGCCTCGTGTCAGCTACTGCACTGAAGGAAACACCTTTCTATCCAGGAAGCACACCTTTGCTGCCAAGAAACCTCGCGTTTCTGCACTGAGGCAGGTAACGCGCCTTGCTCCGACTACTGCAACACTCGCCAACCACCAAAGCCAACAAGCCCAAGACTGGGTGGAGGGGATGCAGAGGGTACGTTCCTGCCCCAACCTAGCTGCATGACTTAAACTGTCAGTCTCCAGCAGGATTATGTAGATAGATAGCCAGTATCTTTTGCTACCTTGCTGGAAAACCCCATCTTTCTTGGCAGGGTATCCGTAATCTCTGTGCCATGTTTACTCTAGTGTGGAATTCTCTCTTCCTTTCTCTCTCCTCCTACTCTTCGGTCAGGTTATTTAACCAAAAGGTTACTTAATGCTGCAGGAACAAGAAGATCTCTGACCTCTGGTACTCGGGCAAAGCATTCCTGCGCAGACCGTCTTATAAACTTAGCAGATACTTTCAAGCTTCCATATAATTTGCAAAAGTTAAAATTGGCAGATGTTTCCTTTCTCTCCCACTTATGTATTTATTCTATCCCCTACCACCCATCAATTTCAGGGTTAAGGCATAAATTATTTCCATGGAGCTCCAACAGAAGAACTTATGTTGAAAAGGAGTTTGTAAAAACATAAGCCAACCGTATCTTTAAAAACAGAAATACAACAGCCTGCATTGATCTAATGGCTATTTTGGGCCTATATGTTAACATATATCTTAAAATATATTTCTTAATAAGCTAGCAAGTGGACACACTAACAGGGAAATGTAAAACAAAGCTCCAAATGTACTTCAACAAAGATTTTTTTTTTTTTTTTCCCAGGGCTGGGTTTACAAATGCAAAAAGAGTGAGGAACAAGGGCAAAGCAACACAGACTACTGGCTAAAAACCATGAGAGGCCTCCCCACCCCTCAACAAGCTTGGAGGAAAGGGGGTACAGCTCTTTCCCCAAGGTAGCTTCCCCTGTGGGACGCTTTCATGGTTCCATCACAGACCTTGCTTGTTACCAGCAAAGAATTCCACTTTTCCAGCTGCTGCTGGTAAGCTAGGATGTAAAAAAGTATTTGTCTTATCACACTGTCCCGGGGTCCCAGTGCAAGCCCATTCTATGGCAAAATAAATCCATCACCAAACTACAGCCTATTCCAGCCCAAGTCTTCCTGACTCCGCAGGACCTAACCTTCCCAAGCAGCCTTGCTGGCTGCCACCCATGCAACGGGGTGGGTGGTTTTCATTCAAGCTCCGGTAAGAACCACCATAATGGCAGCAACAGAGGTCCATCTAGCGCGGTACCCTGTCTCCAGCTCTAGCCAAGAGTGGAAGCTTATTGGGAAAGAGCATTAGAAACAGGGCTCGCACAGGCTGATGTGTTCCCAAGAATAACCTCTCAGCTTCCAGCAGCCAGCACTTAAGGCCTTCCTGCACCGCAGGTTGCATCATAACTATTATGTTTAATAGTCTCGCTGGACCAATCCTTCTTTAATTTGTCTAATTCCTCTATGAGATCATTTATACTTTTGGCTTCTACACTGTCCCTATGGCAGTGAGTTCCACAATTTCATTATGCATTGTATGAAGCGTTCCCTTTTGTTTGTTTTAAACTTCTGCTGATCTCAAGCTTCTGTTGCATCCTAAAGAACAAAGCAGCCTCTACAGTCATCACCACCAGACTAGAGAAGAGCTTTGTAAATCAAAGCCTGAAACTTCAGTCTTCAACTGCACCTGGAAATGAACGAGATGCAGGTCACAGGCAAAACTGGTATTCTTATCTAACAGTTTTTAGAGACTCTGCTCAGGTCCTCGTTGTACAACACAGAAGTGGAAACGTGTATGTGGAACTGATAGTCCCTGACTCAAAAAGTTCACACTCTGTGTGTGAGCTCCCTGCAGGAGACATGACCAAACCACCAAGTTCTGCACTGCCTGCAGTTAATGAGCAGCCTTCATGAGGACTGAATTGCTATAATACACACAGGAGATAATTTCTATGGGAATACATCCAAAAGAAGAAGCCATTCTATTCCAGTAAGACTAAAGGAAGGGTCATGGGGGGTGGAGTTTGTTCCCTACTGCCATCTGGGCATTCACAGCCATGCAAGAATCCACTGGAGACTCCACCTGACAAACTTAACTAGCAAAAGTTAGGTAAACTTGCTGAACTGAGGGCACTACAGACCCTTGACCATTACTACCAGGTTCTTTCTCGCAAGTCATTATTCTCTCCTTCATTCAAGTTCAGCCTCAACTAAAAATCACAGCTTAGCCTGGCTCTGAAGCAGATGATCAGAAATGTGATCAAGAGGTGAAACGGCAAGTCAGATTGCTGAATGTCATCTCTGCACAGAGTGAGCTGCAGCATCACTTTCTCTCTTAATACTTTAGACTTAAAGGTATGTTGAACAAAAGGAGTGGACACAGCCCAATCCTGTGGCAACATGCAGGAGAGCCTCAAGGGAGAAGAGCAATTTCCCTAAACTATCTTCTGCGTTGTCTCGAAAAAACAAGAATGGATTTGCACAGGAACAGTTTACTTTCTTCCTCCCAATAGCATCATATGCGTCAGCACCTCAGCATGAGCAGCATCAAAGGGTGCTGCTGCTGAACCTAAACACACCAGCAACGCTTGGTTTGAGTCACATCCAGAAAGTGTTCAGCAGCTAACACCAGTGGCACCCATGTGTTTGTGAAATCCAGCTCACAGTGCTTGATTCTCATTCCCTTGAGATAAATCTTTGCAATAAAGTGAGATTGTCAAGATCCACAGTACCTAGAGATGGCATCTGGAGCAACAGCTAAAGCTTTTTTCTTCATGTGATAATGGAAGAATGTATCAGGGAATGGTCCTCAGGACCAGAAGTGCTAAGAAAGCTTAGAAAGGTTAGTACACAGTGGAAAAAAATCTAAATACTCTCAGGATGGCAAAGCATTGAAACATTCTGCCAGTTTTGAAGCACATTCTCTGGGTTTCAAGTATTTAGCAGTAAGTTTGAAAGAACTGCACTGAGAGACAACTCTTCTCTTGTTCGCACTGGTGAACAATTATACTGATGTTAGTAACATTACTTCAGATTTATTCTGCATAACTTTGAACAAAACCTTGCTAGGACCTTAGATATGCATTTTAGACACTATTCCAGTACACTTTGCTGTAAGTAAAACTGAATTACTGAAAGGAACTGGAGCTTGCTCAGCTGATTCAAAATATAATCAGAAATCAGCCCTCCAAAATGGCCTGTCCTTGATGTTTTGTGGTGGACTGACCACAGCTTCCTGCACCAGGTCACATTAGAACTAAAACCACAAGCAGCTTCCGAGAGAGAGCCGAATAGGTAAGAGCCCTGATAATACACTCACTTCTTTTGGCGCTCAGGTACAATAAGGATATTGTTCCTTTAATGCTTAGCTTTCCTTTTAAGAAGTATGTGAGATTTCAGCCAATTCTCCCCAACGATTAGTTCAGGATGAATGTACTTAACTCAGGATTCAGCTGGAAAGAACCCAAGTAGATGCAATCAATTTTCCACTAAATCCACTTCCTTCCTCTCTTCCCTACCCAGTGTGAGACATCAGCTCGCCACTACAGCCAGTGGTGACTAAGACCATGAAAACCTCTGCCTTCAGCCAGGCTCATATCAAACGTGGTTGTTCCTTCTTTTGATTCTCCCTGGTTTTCCGTTTTCACATATCTGGTTCACTAGCTACGTGGAAAAGCAGCTATACAGCAAATACAAAAAAGCAGCTATACAGAAAACCACAAACACTAAATGCATTGGCTGCTGTAAACCCCAAAGTTAATCATTCAAACTGTACAGAATCAGCTGCAGAACACTGATAAAAGGGCTACTTTCCCCTTTGCACATATTTAACTGGAACCTCCCCGAGGTTTCAACGTGCAGACACTGTATGTCTGCATCTGCCAATATCTGTGCTGTGCCATTTCTGTGTGTAACACCAAATTATCTTCACCATCACCATGTAAATACCACAGTACTTCTGAGATATTAGCCACTGGCCACTTTACTTGAACTAACCTCATGCAGCACTGCCTGAAAAAGAACAGTTGTAACAACAGGGATGATTTGCTACTAGAATTTAACCAGGGTAATAAAAAATAACATCTGTTCAAAAAAACAAGGCTTAGAAAACATGATCTCTGGCTCTCACCTACATGCCTTCTTAAGATTTTAAGTAGATGATTTCCACCCTCATTTCCCCAAGCATATACATTTTCCTTTGTTAATAAACTTGTGGAAACAGCAAAGCAAGTCCTGGTGGTTGTGTATTATTTAGGCTTTCTTCCTCTAGAAAAGTGGTCTCCAAACCTTCTTGATCGTGCTCCCCTATCAGTTAAAAAAAAGTTTGAGCACACACCCCCAATACACTTATGTTTATTTATAAATTATATACATGTAGTACTGAAGTATTTTCTTCCCGCACCCCAGGGGATTGTCTTGAGCACTCTCTGGGGTACACGCACCCCACTTTGGAGACCGCTGCTCTAGAGGCCACTGGGTTGTTAATACTGATTCAGCAAATTGTTTCCATAGGTCTGAATTTACACTGCTGTGGTTCCTAAGGTCGGTAATCCACTGACTCACTCAAATAAGTTAGTTGCATTATTTCCAGGAAAAATTTTGCAGGGAACGCAGCTGGAAGAGTGACAGTGTAGCATACCCAGGCAGCCAGCTGAGTTAACTGGCTGAGATTCTACGACCATATCCAATTTAATGTTAGGACATACCACGCTTGTGTTTTAAAACACATTGATAGACAACCACTGAGAGAGAGCAGCCAGCAATCAAAAATGATTGCTAAATCCATTCTTGCATTAAAATGCCTTTCACTCTGCAGAGGTACAATTAAAAGAGCTGGCAGGTATTAGCTGCTGTATTCTGCATGTACACTGGCACCGTGAGTCGCCCGCACCAGCGGGTCAGCTATGCTGCCAGAAGCCAGCAGCCACTGCTGATTTTATTTCTTCTTACAAGAGATACTTTGCAAGTTTCTCTCCTCGGCTGCTTTACCCATTTCTTGCCTAGCTCATCATTCATTTTTATTACTACTATTCCAAACACAGTGCAAGTTCACAGGAGCGTGGCAAAGAGAGTCAAGGCTTGAAAAATCAGCTTGGGGGCTGTGGGAGAGAAGGAGAAAGAAGCCAGCCTAAGGAAGCATGCAGAGCAGGGAGCAGTGGTGGAAGCAGAGTCCCTGCCAGAGGGCGGCCGGGCAGACAGGAGGTGGGAGCCCCTTCCCGGACACAGGCAGGCTGCCTGTCCGCACCAGGGCTGGGCCGCGGGAGCAGGACAGAGGGAGCAGGCAGGGGATGGCAGCGCTAGGGACTGACCAGCTGAGTCACGGGGAGAGAAGCAGTAACAGCAGATACAGAGGTGAGGATGAGGTTATATAGGGTTCTGAACAGGAAAGGGAAGGAATACGGGGGGGTTTGCATCTATAAAGGGAACTCGTGAAGGATGGGGATGGTGCACAAAGAGGGAACCCCTCGCCAAGCACCCAACACCTTTGTGCCACCTGCACTCCATGGAATGAACGGGTGGATCAAAGGGAGGGTACCTGCGGGCCTCGAAACCTGGTTTTGTGAGCCTGCCCTAACACCACAAGGCAGCAAGTGCTCACAGGGGACTTCGGGAATGACTTCGCAAGGCCCCGGCACCCTCACAAACAACCGAGTTCACCACGGGGTTTGAACCCATCTCAGAGGCCACAACTCTGTCAACAGCCTCCCCTACATCCTCCTGTGCCGAAGCATTCCTCCCAAATTGCACAAGGCAACAGAAGCACTTGTAAAACCACTCGGCAGAAGATGCTTTGAGAATGTAAGCAACACTTAATGCCTCCAGTAGGCTTTCACATCTCTCTAGTCACGTCATGCACAAACTAAAACTTAAATGCAAACGTACTGAGCTACGTCTTCACCTGTCACTCAGCTTTGTAGGACATGGCACAGAGAGACTGGAACATTTGTTACCGTTTCAGCTTGTAGGGTGGTCGTTTCACCACCTGGTAACAGCAATGTTCTGGGTGAAATGCTGAAGCACTTCAGCCCCCACTACCCCAAAACGATGGTAGGAGGTTATTCTGGCCCAGGACCGCAGGACATGAACCTGTTCAAGTTCTAAAGGTCTGTAAGATGAGCGAGAGGACCAAGCGTCCAGAAAACACTCAACGCTGTTCCCCGAGGAACCCCTCCTCAGTCCTTGCATGCCCTGAGCCTGCTGGGACATTTGGGACAGGCAAGGAACACAGGATTACACCCAAAGTTATTACACTCCCACTTTCTCCACCACTTTAAAAAAAATAATTCTCATTAATTTACTTGACTGTTGATCCAGGAGAGCTGGTGAGCTCTCATGAGAGGGTGGATCATCAAGAGAAGGCAACTGTGTAAGGGACTGCACAGAGTGTCTATGTATCGGGTACCAGCCCCAGCCAGACTGCTCTCGCCCTCTGCAGCCCAGCACCGATTCCCAGACGCGCACCGACACTACAACGTATCGCATTATCTCCGCTGGCTGCCAAAGCGCTCTGCCTGTGCTCAATCAGATACTGGTCCTGTGAACGCCAAATGGAGCCAATAATCCTGTAAATAGAGGAGTACTGAATACGGACTGGACATTGGCCATCAGGGAGGCCATGGCAGGGTTTTGCTTCACGTTTGTTTTTAGAAAGTATTTACTGTACCTAATTCAAGACTGTGGAATTGAGTTTGCAAGCATGAAAATTTCCTATTTTTATTTGTGTCAGTTCAAGGCAGGGCACCCACAGGCAGGTTTCATGCTGGTAAAACACTAGGATTTTCTCAGTAAAACCATAAAATAATTCCTTACTATTTCTGGCATGGTGTTCATAATCAAAGCTATATTGCAAAACTACCTACTTTTTATACAAGTACAGGGAACAGGCTCACCTAGGGCACACCATTAATGGTGTGAAGGGAGCAGGCTCCTGCTACCCAGCTAAGAGCTCATGCCTCTCTCCATGAAGTCAAGAATACTTTGACACTAACTGAAACTGGATTTGGTTACGAGTGATGATAAATCTAAAAAGTCCCAGTAGAAGTTCTGGTCAAAGGCAGGATTTTCAGGAAATGAGATATTTATTGGAAGGAGGAAAAAAATGCTTTCTGGCTAAGATCAAATTTACTCAGTTTCTTCCTGTGCTGTGTTTTGAGGGAGAGAGGCAGAAAAGCGTGGTTGGGAACAAGAGCTCTTCCCTACCTGGGTTAAAACCAAGCTAAAATTTCCTGCAAAGTCCAAGGATAGGAGAAAAACATACACTGCTAGTAAGTAACTCTGGAAAGTAACCTGTAAAAGTCAATTTACAAGAACAAAGCTAGTCATTCTGTAACAGTAAGTTTATGAGCAAGCAAAACATTCACCTCATGTCAAATGCCAGGGGTCACCAAAGCACTTTCCTTGGTGCCCAAGGACAGCCCACTGCAGCTATAATAGGCCAATCCTCCCGAGACCCATCATTAAAATGAGGAAAAAAAAGTTATGGTTGTTTATGTAGGCTTCACGCCAAGCCTGTTTCTCTGATAATCTTCTCTGGTGCATTTGTGTCTCACATCCGATTTAGAGTCCTCTGAATACTGGAGACAGCATTCCTTAGATACTTAAAATAAATTAAAAACACAACACTGGGCCTGAACAGAGGAATGGCAACATTATTCAAGTGGCCCAGGCACTAAGGGCTCTGGGGAGAGGTGCTGGGAAAGCAATCTTTTTAAAATATCACATTAGTCTGTGTCTTTAATGATATATATAGTCCTCAAAATGGTCCTCCATAAACTGTAGATATGCATTATTTGAGCAAGTAATTATTTCCAGTAGCATGCTATAGCAGCTGTATGGCTTGGCTGTCAGACACTGCGTTTCCTCCAGCAAATGCATGTTATTTGCGATATAACAATAATTATTTAACAATTTACAAAACTTCTTACTTCTCCAGTACTTTGACCTCAGGATCTCCAAATATTTCAAAGTATTAATGAAATCAGCACAGTATCACCTATGTGAGGTAGGTGAGAAGAATTCTCTCCACGTGGGCAAAGCCAGACAGGCTAAATGATCTGTCCAAGATGACAAGGAAGCCCATAGCAAGTGGAGTAAAACCCTGTTCTCAGACTCACAGGGCTGATTTACCCCTTCATGACCACCAACCCATCAATCCTCTCAGCTAAGAATTTCTCTGTCGTTTGCCAATACCCTCTGCCAGAAGACAGCCTGAGAGACAGAATGCTAAAGTTTGCTGCCAGTGTTTATTTTATAAACTTTACCAAAAAAGATCTTTTATTTTGTTTTGTACGTGGCAAGATTCTTATGGGAAACAGCTCTTCTAGACCTGCAAGAAGTAAAAGCATCCTGAAGATGAAGCGTCACAGTGGAAACCTTTGATCTATAAAATTAATTTGCAAGATAAAACCCAGGCTGCCTTCTGGTGTAGAACATCAATGAGTTTTCAGGCCATACAGTCATTTCTCCCTTGAAATAAGCAGTAAACAAGAATTATTATTAAGGACGAGTTAGTAACCTAGCCTAGATAGGAGGCATGGATGAGGTAAAAATCAAGAGCGTCCTTTTGTTGGACAGCACGTGAGGACGAAGAGAACAGAAGCAGCAAAACCAGATTTCCACTTCACACCGTGTCCTTCGCTAAGAGCTCCTGTCCTTGTTAGGCAGGCCTTGCAGGGCAGGAGGGAGAGGTGGGTGCGCGGCCTGGCAACAGGGGAGAGCAGAGGTCCTGGCTCTGCACTGCAGAGTGTCACCAGGGGAAGGGACAGCAAGAAGTCAAAGACTGGAGACAGCAGGAAAACAGGTAAAAGGAATAAGAATGGAAAACTACTCAGTTGTAGAAGTACACGAGAGGTTTGGAAACAGACATGTGCTGGTGAGGAAGGACAGACTGAAGTTTCCACGGCTGCAAAGCCTAGTAAACCTCCTTGGTAAGGGAATGACGAGCTGCCAGCAGTCTGGAGTCTTTAGACACTGGGAACTTGGGGATTCAGGAAAAGCCCAAGATATGCATAACAAGTTAAACTGGGAAATGACTGGGGTTCAGTAAGATTTTAAACAGTGGCAAGGGGGCAAGCTCACTATTTTGTGGAGAAAAAGGTACTAATATGCAATTAAGATCTTTAGTAAAGAAATCCATTGTGCTCATTTGAAATTAAGAACAAAAGATGCCCACACAGAAACAACAATAAAGTCTGAATTCTTCAGCAGTATAACAGGCACATACCAGAGCAAACGTAGGCGGAAAGAAGGAAGAAGAAAAAGTCAAGGGAGATGGAAAGCTGGCCTTCCTTCCTTCACAGGAGATGCATCAGAGACAAAAACTGAAGTTCAATCCTTCCAACCCACCAGGAAAACAATCAGGCCCACAGACCATGCTCTGGGTCAGTCCAGAACAGTAATGGCAAGATCCACACATCCAAATGGCCTCAAGTTGCACCAGGGGAGGGTGAGATTGGCTATTAGGAAAAATTTCTTTACTGAAAGAGTGGTATAGCATTGAAACAGGCTGCCCAGGGAGGTGGTGGAGTCACCATCCCTGGGATGTGTTCAAAAAACGCACAGATGTGGCGAGACACGGTTTAGTAGGCATGGTGTTGTTGGGTTGACTGTTGGACTAGATGATCTCAGAGGTCTTTTCCAACCTCAGTGATTCTGTGATTCTATGAAAGGGTAGGACAAGAGAAGGACAGAGATTCAGTCAAATGACAGGAGAGTATCCTAGTGATACATGTTTAGATGGGAGGTTAAACACATGAGCATGGACATGTTTGCATACACAGAGTTGTGTGTGAGGACCAAAATTACTGAGACAGGCACCAGAAAAGAAATGACCACTTGGTTGTGGAAGGAAGAACCATTTACTGAGTGCTGAAGTGTTGAAGGACAAAACTGATTAACTGGCACATGTGGAGGTAAGAGTTGATGTATTGTTGAAGAAGTGATGATGATCTGCGTTAAATTCAAAATTATTTCAGAGAGCTATGGCATTCTGGGGTCTAGTTTTCAGATGAGTAAAGGATCAAGGACATCACTAAAGCACTGATTAGGCATTTTGCAAAATATATAGGGACAACACATAGCAGAAACTTCTATCATTAAAATTACAGGAAGCCAACTGTGTGTATCTCCCTTCATTCATTTGCTTCCTCACTCTTTTCCTTCCACCTGTTTTTCCCCTCTGTTTTTAGGCAATACTTTAAAATTACAGAACCTGGAAACAGGAAACAGAAACATCTGTTGATAATGTCAGTGACTTGCCTGCGCTCTGTTCTGGATTATCTGGATTTCTTCCCCTTTGAGAGATGAACTCAACAGCAGCCCAAGGGAATTTTTTCTTTTGGAGAAACTGAGATGTGTTAAAAAAAAAACATTTTAAATGGGCAGAGGGGAAGGCAAGAAAGAGGAGAAAAAAAAAGAGTAGAAGGGAAAGATGAAAAAAATGCTCAAGAGATGTGACTTTCAGACTAAGACAATCGAGACCTGCAGATAACAGATGCTGATAAGGAAACAAAGAAATTTTAGCAAATCTTGTTACACTAAACAATAGGTGGCATTCCAAACACATAAAACTATGCAAGGAATTGATTGGGCTCTCTGTGGTTTTTACAGAGGAAGAAAAAACAGAGGCAGAAACCTTGTTAATTAGAGTATATTTTTTGCACTTTATGCGTTTTCCAACCCCTGAAAACATCACAGGTGCTGTCAGTGATTGGTTCCACATTATGAATACAAAAATATTGTGGGAGGAATACATCTATGGTCAGTCAATCAACACAGAGAAAACTTTCCATCATTAGCTGCCAAGCAACCCCCACCAATTAAAATAACCATCAAAAGCCATGTATTTCATGCTGGAATAATTAATAGCAGAACGCAATTACTACCTTTCAAGGAAACAAGGAGACAGAGACAAACCACCAGTCAACTATTCATAGCATGCCCTCTGATAATTGAAATGTTTTCTGTTTCTCTGTCAGCTAGCTACCTATCAATACCACCTTTCCCTGGGGGTCAGCCTCCAAATCTACCAACGCGAGCTGCTAAAGCAGCCCTCAGAGAAGAGTGATACTCTGTATTAAGACTCCCCCCATACCCAAAAAAAACAACTTTAAGCACACGCATCTTCAAGCATCTGAGATGTCCCCACGGAAGTAAGGCTCAGGACTGGGCCAACCAGATGAGCCACCCACAAAAAACCCAGGTTCTCTCCTAGATTTGAGCTAACAATTTAAAGTAGCCACAGAATTTAACACCTTTCATGACATAGCATCTAGTACTATCGTCTGTAGGAGGGACACAGCCAATGGACTGGTCTATTTATCTGAAGTCAAGCACACAGACCAGTGCCCTGCTGGACCAGAGCTAGCTGGGGCAACAGACAGCAATGCAGAGAAACTACTAAATACCTCCTAAAATATGAAAACCAACTAAACACGTTCTAAATAAAGGAAAGGTTCCTGTGTCAGTCCCTTCTCAAACCTTTCTGATTACCCTTTTTCCATCCCATCCTTTTTTGTTTTTCTAAAGCCTGGAGTATTATCAGACTAACCACGAATCAAGATAAAGGAAACATTTTTCTACCAATCGGTACCCGAAGGTACTTGGGCTCTTACATGGGCTGGTATCCAAGTTTGACTTTTAATTACCAGAAGACAAGATTACATTCCTTTGCTGAGACTCATTTGTGGTTCAGAGTCTTGCACAAGGTGAACCCGAGCCGTCTGAAGCCAGCTGTCATCTCTAGCGCCCGACTGCCTCTTTTTAAAGCGAGCACCTCCCTTTCTGTGAGTTTTGCATTGATGGGTTCATCTGGGACTGCAGTTGCAGACATACCTGAAATAGCTTTTAACTATCTGTCTTGATAGGTGTTAAAACGGAAAGCGTGGGGCTAAGCACAGGCTGTAACTTAACCCAAAGACACAGAATGACTCAGGCAAAATTCTGCACTCCTGCAGCAGCACTGCGAGTTATCTCAATTACACGTCTACACAAACCGCAGTCTTAGTGGCACACACAGCAAATCCTTCGGTCCTTTTTCCTAACCAACCCCGCACCTCTCCAAAGTGCTTGGCTTTTCCCGTGAATCACACCTCAAAGCAACTGCCCCACACACAGCGCGTCAGGACCTACTGCCAGCTTCAGTTATGGCTTGGAAACCACCAAACATTCAGGTGGCCGTGAATTCAATCCAAACGTGGGGTCTGAGTCGGGGATGAGTAACCATCACAGTTATGCAAGTTGAGGGCTTTCAGCTCTCACGCTCCAGGCCATGGGGGTCGGGGAGGAATGTTTCCACATGCACAGCACTGAATCACCCGACGGCTTGTCTTCCCCTGAGCACCAGGTATTAGCCAATGGCTCTGGCAGGATTACAGACCAAAAATCCCAAAATTCCAGTCTGCTCCGGTCTGACAGTATGTGGTTGGAAAACAGCAGGGAAAAGCAGCGTGCAGGGACATTAGCCACCCAGCAGACTTTCACTGCACAGCAACGTACCCCTCGCAGCAATACTCACTAGCTCCTCTTCCTTAAGTGTTCTTGCTGTGTTTCCTTGGTGCTCAGAGCAGTTGCATAAAGCAGCGGCAGTCAGATGAACAGATACTGAACCTGCAGCTCAACCACCTAAAAGTCAGCCACGAGGCACGAGTTAAAAGCCACACGCATTTGTACCACTGTGATCACCCACTCTAACAGTTTTAAGGCCACAGTGTAGAGCTCATAGATTTGACAAGGAATTTCGTTTTATTCTACCTGAAAATCACATTCACAGAGAATTTAATTTAAGGCTACCAAGCAAGTGCTGGCAGTATGTAATTTGGATGCAGTGACTCATGCCAAACTTATAAATATGCTGTGGGGACTGAACAAATATGAATTGAAAATGAACCTTCCACTGGGAATTTAGGTATTTTAAAAACTCACTAACTGCTGATAAATATACACTGAAGGGACACAGCTCCCTTAAGATGGTCTGTGCCTTACGACCACCAAAAGCAACCCAAAGGTTTGGCCTGGGACAGCAAATATGCAAAGGAGCATTTCCAGCGTCACAAGGAACTTCTCCCTACAAGCTGGGACATGAGCAACCTCTTATTAACAGACATCTACATACAGTAGCACTGAGCGGCCTCAGCCAGAAGGGAGCTGTTGCCTCAGACTTAATACGAGCGAAAAGGCAGGCTGCATCCACAGTCACGAACCAATTCCCCTTTCGCATCAGTTGGAGGGCACGGGCTAATTCAGAACTGCTCTTTATACCTTCAGGGTGACAATACTTAACTGCTACAGCTGTCCCACCTGGGCCTTTTAAAATGGCAGCGCCGTCCGCTCTCGCTGTGATCCTCCTCTTGGAGGCTTGCAGCAATGAGTGTGTGCAGCCGGCACAGAGGCTGGTGCTGAGGCAGCAGCAGCCGTGCCAGTAATCAGCCGAGCTGCGATACCTTCACCAGCCGCCCCTTAAAATCAAACTGCTGCACGAAACCCCCCGTGAGTGCTCCAGTCTGATCAATAGCTACCAGGTAAGAAAGGAGCTGCATACCTTTGGGATTATACAGGTTGCTTTAGGCTTCCGATTAATCTCGCGGTGATTTCTTGTGCCTTAAAACCAGTGGCAAAAGTGCAAATTAAAGATGAATGGCATGCTCAAACATTTGCCTTCCTATAAGAGAGCAGAACTTGTCCCTGTTTTTTATGGTGAAATACATCTCAGCTTTGAGAGTACAGAGACTTCAAACCCTTAGCCCTGCGTATCTCATACCCTGCCCATCTCCTACACCCTCGGAGTAACAAGTAACAAACCAATATTCCTCATTGTAAAGATTTATCTGACTGCAGTTTGCCACTGGATTAAAATTTTCAGCCTAAAATGATGCTGTGGATGGCATTATGATCTGCAACTGGAGGCACCTGATAAGTTATCTTCTGTAATGAGCATCAAATAGAGCCCATTAATTCCTGCAACTGATCACCTGCACTTAGAGCACACAAGCGATCTGGCATTATTGCAATTATTCTTCAAGAAATCCTGTCATGCTCTGAAATACTACCAAGAGGAATTAGACGATGAGCTTTTCAGGCAGACATTTTTCAGCTCTTGCCTTCTGTAAGAAAAATCTGCAACTGAACTCCTGCCAAAACTAAAATTTTACACTTAACAGAAGGGACAGTGTATGTTGTTGCCTGAATTCACCTCTGTTATTTAAGATTCAGCAAAGCATGCTTACATGTGACTAATATAACATATTTAAGCACATGTCTAAGTGTTTTGCTGAATCAAGGCCTAAAAGAGGTTCCACTGGTGTCAGGGCTGAGGGAGGATTTGAATCTACATTTAAAAACCATCCCAACAAGCTTCAGTTGTTTTCTCTAAGAGATTGTGGATAAAGATGTACATTGAACTATTCAATCTCAAGGAAACCAGATCACTTTGGCTTTTACATTACCTGAATAAAATTATCTGACCTCTGGAAAAAAAAAAAAAAAGGGCTATCTGAGGAGCATGGCTTTTTGCAGACAGCAACAGGGGTTTTACACAGAGACATAACAGAAATTAACTGACAAAGTTCTGAGATGCTGAACTTGCTCAGTTATAGGAGCAAGGCTCAACTGTCCAAAGCCCACTGAACACATTAAAAAGGCAGAAATGCAGCATTTTATTTTAAAACATAACATGTGCCTACTAGGTAGGTCATTTACTTTTCCTTTCCTCCGGCCTCAGCTCACTGGCAAGATTTCCTTTTCTTGAGGAGATCCTGTACAACTCTGAATCAACACATTACTGAGTTTTATCCCAAAGTTGCCGGAACCTAGGAAGACAATGAAGAGATCTATCATCTGAGCATTTTACCACAGTGTCTAAAGGGGACAGAAGTCTCCTGTTTATTTACTGTACCTCTGAAATTTTTCCTCATCTTTCTGTATTCGTGTTCTCAAAAGCTAACCACTATCACTGCAGAAGAGCCCTGAGAATCCATCCTTGCATCCTCACACTTCTAACACAAGCAAGGCTGCAGTTCTCACAGAGATGCCTGCATCTGTGAGCATATTCTAGGTTTTCCTATTAATTGCAAGCAATGCAAACCCTCCAGCAATGCTGTGATATACAATGGTGGGAGTCAAAAAGGACAGCACAGGGGCTAGTGCTAGATGTTCCCTGGAAGGCGCAGGACAGCTCATTCCGCCACATAGCTACCCTTTTCAACCAGGGCACCCTGATAGGTGGCACCTGGCACCGAGACCAAAGTTAAACTCAAAGAAGTGCCTAAGAAAGGACTCTGCTGCTGGCAGAATTTCCTGTTGGGGGTCTCTTCCCACTTCTCTGTATAACTGCACTTGTCTTTGCTGAGCTGAAAATACTCTGCCAAGCGCTGAAACAAGGCCCTTGGAGGCTCCACCACTCACTATCACATTTATATTTTTTTATTAGTTTTTTAATTGTAGCTGGTTAAATATTGGGCCCTTATCTAAATTAGATGTCTTCAGGTACAGAATTTTTCTTCTTTGGTTACTGCCTTCTACTTCTAGATTACTTATATCAAAAGTAAGACATAACTGCCAGAGGAGAGTCTGGATCACTCTTGTTATTTGAGAAAAAAAAAAAGAGGGGGGGNAAAAAAGAAACAGCCGCGCGGGGGGGGGGGGGAAGGCAGGCAAGCTTGCGCTCTTACTCTCAGGTTTCTAAGCATACGTAGGAACTTGTGCATAGGAACTGTTTTAGGCAGAGAGTGCTAATGTACTTCCCTCTCCTGCCAAAGGCTCAGAAGGAGCATTAGTTTGTGCACTGCAACCTCTTGCCTAACGAAGGTCATTAATGATCACCCAGTTACCTATGTATTGGATCTAAAAGCTTGGCTCAACTTGAAACACTTTCCAAAGGGACATTTGGTCTTAATTTGAAAACAAAGAATAATAGACAATCTGCCACTTCTTTTGCTATTTCCTTCCAGCAGTTAGTCATCCTCATTGTATAAAAACTGTCTTTGATTTCCTATTTGAATTGTGTAATTTCAGGCTCCAGAAAAGATCTCTCCTGCAGTTGTCTCCAGTATGTACGAGACCACTTTCTAATGTTTTCTGGTAAAGGTATTTACGAGCTCCAGTCACATGCCCCTCCCATCATTTCTTACACCGAAAATAAACTGGGCTCTCACGATTAGCTTTCCTTTGGCCTTTAATCATTTATGTAACTCCTTTTGGACTCTCTCCATTTTTTCCTCATCCCTTTAAAGGTGGGCACCAAAACTAGTGCGCAGAATTCTCACCTGGGTCCCACCAATGTCACACTGAAGGTAAAACGAACTCCCTGTTCATAAACTGAAGTACTGTGAGACATTTGAGTTTGGTTGCTTCTACAAGAGGTCCTGTAAAGCCTTTTCAGCAGCACGCTCCAGGATGCAATTCCCGTAGATGGGACCTGCATGCCTCGTTCCCAAGGTCTGAATCTACTGGTACTGTCCTGAATCAGTCTGGTTTTTCCAAGGATCACACAGCCCCCAAAAAAGTGGGAAACCAAAGGGTTAATGCAACACCCCCTTTTCAGCTATGCTCATTTTGATAGTATTTCAGAGCTGAGGTGAGAGGAAAAGCTCTTTGACTCACAGCTGCACGTAGCCGAACCTAAGCTTTAATCAAGTTTTTTTTTACCTGCACTTGGGCACTACTGCCGCATTAGCAGCACATCCACCTTCTCAGTGCCTAACATAAGAAAGTCCCCACACATTCCCCTTTCGATGGGATTGTATCAGAGGTTGCAGACAGAAGGAAATCCGAGCCCTTCTTGCTTGCAAAATATCCTGGTGGATGGTAGCTGGGCCCTCCAGCTCATGAGCAGCAGTACAGCGAGCAGCTCAGGAGACAACCTGGAGCACCGTTTCCTCGTGCGTGCGCATGACTCACGGGAAGCGGCGTGAATCACGAAATCCACCGGCACCATGGGGTGGGGCAAAACTACGCTCCGAACGGACATGTCTCGAGTCGCCCTATGGTAGATGTACACTGGCCACACACACCACACCAGGACAGTCCGAAAAGCTTGTTGTGCTTTTGAATAATTAAGTTTGGTTTGTATTTTGCTGTTAAAATACATTCCTCGGCCCTTATACATTCTTCTGAGGAACAGAGTGACCTGTGTACAGACCTCTGTGGTAGCAAACATGCATCCTGACTACTTAAAAAACCACACCTGCCCCAGAAAGGAAGCTGGAATTCACCCATGCAATTAGGTTAGGTTAATGTTGGCAATGAGTGGAAAGATATTATCCGATATCATATTTTTTAATCCTCTGCTAAGCAGGATGCTGTTCACTTTGGGAGCTAACAAAATAGCTACTCACTCACTGTCAGACTTCAGCAAAATTGAGAGTAATCCCTGAAGGTTAGAGATTATTTTATGCTAGAACCTGGTAATGGTCCAGAGTCATTTGTAAAGGTCACTAAATTCTACGTTCAGGTTGCAGGTTTCTTTAAATCAATATTGATCTGTACAAATCTCAGGAGAAAAGACAAGACTTCTCCTTTCACAAGTGAACTTTACAATGGTCTTTTCATTATCAGCTTATTTGGTTCTATGCCAATAATCTTTTACTCTTTTTCTAATCCTCAATTAATCCTTTTTATAAACAATTTAGTCTCGGCATATTCTGCTCAGAGTATATCTTTTGCTGTGTGTATGTATTGCAACAAGGTCTTCAACATCCAGGCAAATATTTTCATGTATTAGGAACCTAAATAAATGTGTCGATATACCAAGAAAAATTACCTGACTCCTGAAAATTGAGCTCTCGTACTTCCCTTGAACTCAGTGGGAATTTGTGAGCTCTCAGCAGTTACAGAGAAGACACTGAGGAAGTTTCCATGTTAAGTTCACAATGCTTGACTTAAGGCAAACACTTCTGAAAGTGTTGCCCTGAATTTTCCAATTCCTGTGTCCCCTGGCAAAGCCATGACTTCCCCAAATCACATTCAGAATGCATCACCTTCAGATGCATTCAGATTAAAAGAAAAACCTAGAAAGATCCCGAGAATGGCAAGGAGACAGTGATTTACTTGCAAGTTTTCCTCTACAAAAATACTGTAATAGCTTAAGGTGTTTCAATATGCAGTTTCTATTTTTTTCTTATCATATTCAAACGTAAGAGAACAGTTTTTGAGCTTTCTGTGTATACAGAAATGACAAATATACATGCTTGACTAGAGGTGCATTTGCAAATAGGAAGTGAGGGAAAACATGGTTTTGGCAACACAAATGTTACCGTTTTTCTGTAAAAATGATAAATGCACATTACAGTTCCATAAACACAAGTGATTTAAAGTATGTAGTGCTTATAACGGCCAGGTTGAAGCCATTTTGTAAATGTAGCCCTTAAAACAACCAAATACTACTTTTCTGGGCTGTTGCTTAAGAAAACACCATTGAACACTTACAGATGGCAAATAAAAAACAACTTTTAAAGCTGGAGTCTTGCATGGGAGTTTTGCCTCAGGAAGCAGGCAAGATGAAGTCTCACTTTGTACACTGGTTGCTACAGGAATACATATTACAACAAAGCCACTTAATAAGGCTACAGTAGATCTGACTTACCACAAGAGCAGCACGTGAAGCAGTTGGTATGATAGAGGTTACCCATTGCTTGGCAAGCCTGGCTCGCTCCATATACACCTTTTCCACATTTTATACAAATACCTACAAAGCAGAAAGAGAATGAAAGTTAGAATCCTCCACAGCTCCTAAAACCAGCTCCAGGCTGTTGATTCGTAACACTCACAATACCCCCCCACACACCCATCAGGCCCTAAATCAATGAGCTCCTCGCCCTGAATAGATTCAAGTACCCAAGACAGCAGCAGGCAACTGGAGTGAAACAAATGCATGGAAATTAACCCAAAACAACAGGGGGGGAAGCCTCTGCTGGTGTTTCAATATATGGAGACTGAGGCTGGCTAAAGACAGAAATCCAAAGGAGGCAGGTGCAACGAGAAGACAGAAAATCTGCATGCTCTGTGGAAATAACGCTGTTTGCCCAAGAAATAATTTAGGGGGACCTTCACAGCTAGGTGCTCCACCACATTACATTCAATAATCACTAATAAAACAACAATTCAGTTCAAAACCAAAAGACTTCTCTTTGGCCCTCTCCAGCAATGCAACATCAACAGCATTGGTCCATGGTGGAAGCCATGCAGCACCAAAAAAATGGGTCTGTCAGTCACATTTAGTAACTGTTTAACTTTCCATGAATAGTAGTATGTAACCTCATAAACATAACCTGGCACCTTACAAAACAGAAGAGCAAGGCTTCTACCTTCCCTATGGTCTAAGGGCAAAAATTCTGGCTGGCAGTTTTGCTTCAGTGGGGCCAGAAATTCACCTTTGATGCCCAAGCCTGCTCTTAGTGATTCCCATGAAGTCCACATGAGACCAAAGTACAAAGAGCCTGTGGAGCACTGGCAAAGTCAGTGGCTAGCTCCACACACAGCAGACTTGCAGGAAAGGTCATGATTTCAATAAGCTCTACACAAAGAGGGGGTGTTGGGGTGTTTTTTCATTTGTTTTTAAAAAGCTTTTTCCTCATAGTTACAGCTTTAAGAGTCTTTTGCCTATGCATTTATTTCTATCCATGCATAACCTCTCTATATTCAAATCAGGGCAGGGAGGTAATTCAAGAATCACGTTGCTTCTCCATCCCCATGAAGAGGAAATGAAATGCTGGAGAATTGATGTCCTTCTGTCACATACTCAGGACCACCGATTTTAAGTCTTTCTGAGATGTCCATTGGTCTCCATTCAATTGTAGCAGGACAGTACATCCTAATACAAGGCTGTGTGATTTTTAAAACACTACAGTAGAACATAAAAATTGAGATTTTTGCCTTGTACAACTCTATAATGAAGCTGCCATGCTCCATGTGTTGTTTGAGGCCCTATCTCTACAAATGCATGCACAAGCTTAGCATTAATCATTAGCATCAACAAAACTGCTAATATACTTAATCTGGGAACTTGAGAACTACAAAATTAGGCTTTAATCATCCAGAATTCTCCCCTGCTGTGCTGTGAACATTTTATACACATAAACACACAGAAAATACAAACGCAAGCTGCTCGGGGGGGAAATTAGCATATTATGAACTGGTAGAAACTTTAATAGCAGAAAGAACAAGTTAAGCTAACAAAGCTTTTGGTGTCTCAGTTCAGTTTCCATGGGTTTTGCTTTTATTCATTCCCAGCATATGAACTGGCATAAGCTGTCACGCCACAGAGACAGAAATGCCGTCTGTCCCTGGCAGGCAGCTGTACGGAGATAAGTAAACCTGGCAGGAGAGCCATACCCAGCAATACAGCTAAGACTTCACCCAGGCTCTCGAGGAGGAAACAGTCACAGACAACACGATGCCCGTGAACATCCCCGCCCCAAGCTATTCAAGACACATTTTAAACCCCATTTCTGAAACCAAACTGTTTCAGTCCAGAGCAGCATTAATACAGCCACGTGCACAGGTTGTGTAGTGTGATCAGTTTAAATGGGTTCTGTCGAGTTAAAAAAAAAATAAAATATTGTATTTGAAGGAAAAAATATCTTCTTATGCTACTAATATTCAAATACTGAAATGGAAAGACCATAAATCACCTTTCATAAATTATGGGTTTCTTGGTGTTTACACCTTTAACTCCCCATTTCAAACAATGAAGAGAGATTAGCCTTTCATTCAACTAGCTCAACATCCTGGCACAATGTCACCATTTTGGACCATGAACACATTTGCCAAATGAAATAATAATTTAAAAAACCTCAATAAATCTATTAATAGTAGATTTTTTTTTTTTTTTAAATCCTAAACATGATTTCAGTGTTCCAGAGAAGCAGGAACTATAACTTTACTATTAACAGATACCAATGTCCCAAGTGAAACCTGTCATGCAAACTAGCTGCCAGCTGCATCCATTAGTTCTTTGCAAACAAAGTATTAAGAAAATGCTGGTCCTCAGGCTAGCTCTGTTCTGGTATAGGAAATGGGAATTTCAGAATATTTGTTGCTTTATCCACGGCTCTTATGTCTATTTATTTATTTATTTGTAACCAAAGGTTATGAAAATGGTGTGCTACTTGCCATGAGTTACTAGTTAACTAGTGATGAGAGATGGTTATTGATTACTGTGGACACTGTGATCAGAAAAGGCATCCCATCAGCCAGCAGCTGCAGGAATTGCTCCCAGCAGGAGCACAGCATCCACAAACCTGTTCTCTGTCTCATCACATACCACGAGCTCTGCAATAACCCTGGTCCCTCCTGGGCCTGGGGCAGGAGGGGTTGCACACATGGCAGAGAACATAGGGCTCACACCAGAAATGAGCAATCTGTCACTTCAGTGCCAGGTCTTGGTAGGACATTTCTGTTCGCTCTTCCCAGTGGAGCCAGAAGGGACCCCTTTCCAAGCTGCCCAGCTATCTGCACCCTTCTTGCCCATATTTTTATGCCAACTGTGTACCCAGGACTGGCAGCTATTCATAGTCTGTCTGACTGTGAGGTTACACTGAGAGATCTACTTTTTCCCATTTACACTTAGTATTACTCAGAGGAACAAAAATCCACTGTCTGCAATTCTCTGGCATTTCTGTCTATAAGTGCTCATACACAAGTCTACTACAGCCATGAACTGCTTTGATAAATGAAGTTATTGCCTTATTTCTTTGCCCATTGCTCCACTGAACCATCAGAAGGGAAAAAAGGATTTATTGTGGATATTAAACTTACACTGGCCTCTCCAGCAAGTGATTAGTTATGAGCAGCTGTCAGTTTGTTAACTCGTTTTCTCTAAGAGACTAGTCATTAACTCCAGGAACAAATGACCACAGAGATGATTAGCATACTAAAAAAGTGCATGTAAAATTCCAAAAGTGTATTTTAGAAAATATATATGCAGCTGTGGTGTGAGTATAGTCTGAGCTCATAACTGCCTGGGAAAAGCACTGATTACATGGCTGTTCAGGTCTGGTTTTCCACCAGTCACAGCCCAGACTGCACACTGCAAGCTTGTGAAAGCCTTGACATAACAGCTACATCACTTTCCCCCCCTCCCCCCCCTCGATTTAATTCCAAAGCTTGTTAAACTGCCTATGAAGAACGTTGTTATAAAGCAAGCATGTCTTGCTTCTGACACTTCACTTGACATGACTTCAAATCAACTGCTTCAGCATTTTTCAGCATTTATAGGATTCCTTTCCCCTCCCAACACCTCTATTCTAAGCACCAACTGTGCCTCCCGTTCCTTAACACATCAACTGTTCCATTTCCATCCAGGTCATCAGATCTCCCACAGATCTGGTGTCTCTCTGGCTAGAAAAAGATGTTTTAAGATGTCGTATAGACCCAAAGTTTGCATAAAGGTTGGCTGAGCAGGAGTACAGCATCACAGCATTCCTTTGCTGTGGTGAAGAGATAGGTGTATCCTCACATAGCGTTTAACTAAACATAAGAGACTGAACAAACACACTCTGTGGACCACAGCAAAAGACCACCGACAAAAATGACACTAAATGACAAAGAGAAGCAGCTCCCAGAGACTCCCTGCTGGAGTTAGCTACAGCACATTGCCAGCACTGCCCACACCTTTAACCAGGCCACTTCACTCAGCCTGACCATGTCAGTTAGAAGATGACCTCTGGATGCAACAGGCAAGCCTCCAGCACTGTACAGCAACACAGCCGTCAGAAGCACAATGCTCTCTGGGTAACTCGTGCATTAGCAAAATGCTAATATCACCACCAGGAGAGAATAAGACAAGCATCTTCTGATGTAGTCACTTGTTTTGCTCTAGACTCAAGAGACCAAATGCAATGCATTATATCAAGCAAAGGTATTGGCAACAACCTAGAAAAGATATTAAAGCTATATGATTTTTGTTCAGCCTGCTATAACATACTTGTAAGAGTTCCCTGTAGCAGCCTACACATTAGAAGTTCAGTTTGGGACCTGTACATCAAATCCTGGGATACTCTTTTGACCATGCCAGTGTACGCTGGTACTTTCATGGACTTCACCAGGTACCCAGAATTGGGAAAAAGGCAGTAAGCAAAGGTTAAATGGAGCACATGTAATGGCAGATATATAACCACTTTTTGGCCAATCGTTGTCCTCAGACACGTGTGGAATTGAGCCTGTACCTAATACCATCCTCACTTAACCTGAAGTCAAGGGTCTAGCACAGATATAAGAAAAATGGTATCATATGGCCTTTCAACTTCAGTATGCAGCAGCTGCGTGAGTCAGAGGGGGAATCTGGCTATTGCACTCCTTGACAGCACGCCACAGCTCAGGGATGAGCTGCAGCTTTACTGTCTTACAGCCACACCGTATCTCCAGGATAACTGCTACATGCTGCCTACAGTAGGAAACAACCAAGCCCTGTCGTCAAGAGTTATGGTAAAGCTAAAATTAACAACTAACATATGGCACAAATGACTCCCTCCCTGCCTCTGCAGTTCCGTTCATGCTGCAGTGCCGGGAAAAGGGTGGGTGAACATCACGCTGGGCTACTGCAAAATTCCCTTTTCTTCTCCTGGACAGGAAAAGATGATCTCTACATAAGTTCCCAACAAGCTTTTCCACACCTGTGGCCTAGCCAAGGCGCAGGGGCAGGGAAATGAAAACCTACAGCCATGAAGGAGGAAGAACAAAGGAAGAGGGAAGCCTTAACTCACCTCAAGAAATCAAACTGCAGCAACAGGGGCTAGCTGCAAGAGCAGGAGGACTGTGGAGGGGTGTGCCAGGTGCCTGCAGGTGTCACCAGCCACGGGAGGGGTTCCCACAGGGGCTGCAGTGTCCGCAGCCGGTGATCTCACACCCAGACGGATTTTACAGAGTGTTGCTACTACCGTTTAAAAAAAAAAAATTCCGCTAAGAAGCTAGATAACTAGTGAAGCATCGGAGCTGCCCCGAGCCTGGGCAGCTGTGCCACCGCTGCAGCAGTACCTGCCCGAGCTGATGCCAGCTACTGTGCAGATGTCCTGGACTGCAGCAGCTCGGATGCTGAGCAGGGACTTCAGGCACAAAAAATGCTCCCTTCCTTCCAACAACCACAGGAGCTGGGATCTTCCGACACACGTCATCTCCCAGTCAGCTGCAGACAGAAGAAACAAGGCATCTTCACAGGGCACAGGGGCAGAGCCTCTTCCCAGCAGCCGGGCAGGAACAAGGGAGGCAGCCTGGGAAACCCTCCCGGCCCTCGCCACCATGGGCAGCTCTAGCTAGAGCGCTTTAATTTGCCACCTGGCACATGCCTGACAAGTGTATCAAGGCTTGAATACCCAGCACAAAATAAAGTCTGGCATGTACAAGTTATAAATAAATAAATATATCCTGGACACGCTCAGCAGCAATGTAACAACTGCACAAAGACCCGGCCTAAGTTGTCTTGTGATAGAACAGCAGAGGGACTGTCTGGGTAAGCTACCAGCACTGCCCTCTCCCCAGGGGAAGATCAGAAGACAGCACAACTTGAATTAAGGTTAAAAATGACAGACTAAGAAAAGCGGGAAATGCTCAGGTAAACATTTTAAGCTCCCCTCCCAAGCCCATCCATACCTGGCACCACAACACCCCACAGCTGGGAGGGACCTGACCCCATCCAGTAACACAACTCTGACTTGCAAGTACCCACGCACTCCCCAGAGACCACACTACACGTTGGAGGAGGTTACGCTGGAGGAAGATGGGCCACAACACCTAATACAAATCACAGCTTAAGCAAAGTGAAACTTTATGCTGTCATTGCTAAGTCTTATTGAGATTGCCCCTGACCTTGCCTTCCTCCTCAAGGAAAGAAGGTAAAAACCCCACCAATTACTTAGGCCCTTGAGATACCTATCTGCTGACTTAAAAAGATCTCCATCATTTCAGCGCCTGCCTCCTACAAGAGGCTTTACTCAATTCACATACAGGCTTGGAGCAGGAGGGATGCATGCGTAGAACTTACTCAGAAAAAACAAAGTTTGAGATTAATTTATGTTTGGTTACAAACACAGTGAAGTTCACATTCACTGGAAGTTTTGTAGAAGCAAGCTCCAGGTTCTAACTCCAGCTCCTAGAATAACTTTCATTACTTCCACTCTGCCTATTGCTTAACGAGGCTGTGGCTCCTGTAGGACGAAGCTGCCGGGAGAGGTCATGGCCACAAAAGGAAGCGCTGGGACCAGTTCCAGGAATGACAATGCTGATCAGGACACAAGAGCTAAGCTTCACCTGCCTGAGGGATCAGTGCTACCAGCAGGTCAGCAGGGCTCGGCCTCAGCCTATTCCCACTTGCTCTGGTAAATACACCTACTGTTCTGTTTTGTCAGAAACTTTCTAGAGTTTCAAATGTAGGGTGAGGTGATGGGCAAGAGTTTGGGAACATAGAAGGCTGTAGAAACAGCTCTCAAACACCACCCTCCCTGACTTCATATTTTAACAGCTATGAGCTCAGGGCATGTCTGTGCTGGTAAATTAAACCACAGCAGCTCCAGGTCAGCACTGCAGAGTGGGAGATGTCATAGGAGCCGGTTATCAGCTCTGTTTAGCAGCTGTCTGGGAACTGGAAGGCTTTTGTTACTGTTAAAGGAGATCCACCCAGTGGCACAGTGAAAGTCTGAAGCTAGCGCAGCAAATGCTTATTGCTTCATACAGTATGTGAAATTACTGCTCTGAACCATGAAATTACTGACACTATCTGCACGGAGTTCATCCTGCCTCGGCCACAGCCGGCGTGCCTCTGCATAACTTCCCTTTGTGTGGATCTCCGACTCTGCCGTGGAGCCTTGCGATGGCACAAGGCACATCACAGGCCTATTGTTCCGCACAGCGTTTTAGTTACACTCACACTTGGTTTACAAATATTCATTCATTTCTCTGCTTCTTGATTTAGTGCAGGGCAGTTCCAGGATGATTTATACTTCTCACTTGGCATTTATAGAAAGATCTTTTGCTACCGAGGCAATGAACTGGAAGACCGAGTAGTTCTCCTGGCTGCTCTATCCTCCGCTGCTTTGGGTTGCTTTGTCTGTGATTCAGAGCTCAGCTGACTGCTCAAGCTTCATGCTCAAGTTGATACCCACAGCACAAGGGGACTTGCACATAACCTCAGGAACTGAATTATTGACAACAACAAAAAACATCACACAAACAAACCAACCAAGAGACAGAGAAGAAAATCCTGCTTCTAAAAGTACCTTGTGATTACTGGGATCAGCAAAGCAAAGAGACACGTACAGCTGGGGCAGTAAAGGAGAACAACACTGGGAACGAATGACTTGGAGGGAAAAGCCGTGTCTGTCCTGCTGCCTCTCCACTGCTGAACATCCGAATGTCTTGCTGTGGACATGCAAACATGTATGTGGACATCTTAGGGCCCACAGGAACCAGGTCAACAGGGCCTTTTCAGCTCAAACCATGCTTATTTTTCCTTGAACATAATGAACACAATCATACATATAATTCAGTCCATTTGAGGAGTGTAAAATTTCTAGCACAGTGGTAGCAGCAATCAGGTGAAGACAGGCTAGGGCCAGCAAAAACTTGAGCTTGTACAACTGGTAGCAGAGGAGGACGCACCACCACATCCAGAGTTGCCAGGCAAGCCCAACAGAGACACACACAGAGGTCACACAGACAGCAGAAGCGAGTGATGCTCCTGCAGGTCCTAGTTTCAGTCCAGAAAGATCCAATACCAACACGCAAAGTTCTCCAGTGGTCCTGGGCAAATTTCTTGTTAGGAAGCTGGTGTAGAGATACAGCTGGGCTGAATGTCCCTGGTGATCACACCAACTTAAGAAAAGGGCAGACCTTTACACTGCATACCCCAATATAACAGGCAACAGAAGAAGTGGC
The DNA here is from genome assembly GCA_013400535.1 of Scopus umbretta. Taxonomy (NCBI): domain Eukaryota; kingdom Metazoa; phylum Chordata; class Aves; order Pelecaniformes; family Scopidae; genus Scopus; species Scopus umbretta. Next base: position 83,627 of record VZTL01000263.1, read on the forward strand.
AGTTCACAGACAGTGATAGACAAGATTTCTCAAAAAAAATATTCAGGTTGCAAATGCAATCACACACGAACACTTGTTTTTTTATTAACACGGATACTGCAATTTCCACCAGTGCTTTAATTCCTACCAGTTCATTTAGCTGATTACATCAACTGGAGATCATCTGTGCTCCAGGATAAGATGCCTGTCCGCGCCATTACTTTAGATTTACTCTGGCATAACACAGGTCAGAACGTGGACCTGCTAAGTTTTATTTAAGCTGTTTCCAGTGGCAGGTTTACAGACATCAAGACAGTTTTATTACAGTAAATAAACAATAAATGAAATATTTAAAGCTTGTATTTTCATCACCTTTCCTTTGTGCTTACTGATACCACACAACAATAACAGTAAATCTATCTACACATTGCAGATTTTCCTCTATAAATGACTGATCACAGTACAGAACCAGCCAGCAACTCTACTGTACCAGCCCCCTTTTCCAGTTTTGACTTTTAGTTGTCTTTAGCAAAGAATTTACTTGCTCTGTCTTGGCACTTTTCTATATGAAATGGGAGCTACTAACACCTGTGTGGTCTTCAAAGACAGTTAAACCTTCTGAGATGACACAGAAAAGACAGAATCCATTTAAATGCTTCAGCTTAGAAAAATCTGTGCAATCAGGTAACAACAGCGATACTGAAAGCACCAACAATGCAGCCCAAATACCCTGAACTCCACAGCATGTCAGACCTGAAAACATCACCGCACAGACACCAAGTTGGAGAGACTTTTCATTACATTCGCCTGACATTGCACGCATGAGTCATCACTCTAATATATGGCAGAAAAAGGTCATATATTACAGCTGCCTTCCTTGACATATTTAAAATGGGTTCATGATTAAACAAGGAGACTAGTCTAAAAGTTTCCAGGTGCACTTTTCTATTTTCTTAGATAACGGTCTATTTCCAGCACGAGCATGACAGTCTGGAAAAGGCATGACATTACGTAACCACATTTGGTTGTAAATCCAGCAGCTCCTTCCACAAGCAGTACCCAAGCACTACACATCCACAGCAGCCCCACGTTTCCACCACCCATCCCGCAAAGGTGCCACCAATACTGGCTCATTAGTTCTCACGTGCCACATGGAGGTTTTTTATCATTTCCAGAAGTATAAACAGGTTTGCTTAAACAAAAGCATGCATCTAGGTAGGTATTATACCAAGCTATTTAGGAAGACTGAACTATTTGCTTAAGGAAAGCTGGAAAGGACTTAAAAACCTCTGTCACCTCAACCCTCTGAACAATTTTTTTTTTTTCTTTTTTTTTTAGTCACTGCAAGTCCAGCAACTCAAGGATGTTTTGAGAACATGGGGAGGAGGGATATACCTTCCTGTAAGGACATCCTACAGGAACAACAATTTCAGAAAGTCATTTGCCATAGGTTTCTCCCATCTTCACCTCATGAAAGATTTTAGTTCTAAAGTACCTATCCTGGCAAGCCTCACTTCCCCTGCTTTGGCTACAGCAAGAAGTCCATTCTCCTCTGCAGCTCTAAGGCCCAGTCCAGGGAGGTGCTCAGTGCTAGTGCAAGCAGCCACACTCCTCCACTCCACTAGGACAGGAAGACTCTCAGACCATAGGAAAAGTCTGTCCTGATCTAGCAAGCTGAAAACCCTTGGGACAGCTGGTCAAATACAGCATTAACGACATGTAAACAGGATATTCTAATTTTGCCTCCTCCACCTCCGGGAAACCGTAACACTACATGCTATATATGCAGGCTCATTTCCTTCCTATGGATCCAACTTGGGGGAAAAAAAAAAAGAAGTAACATTCAGAAAATGAACACGCTGCCAACTTCCACAGCAAAATGAGGCTTCTACAGACCTGTGCAGTCCCATGCATTGGCTGCTCTCCACTGCAGACCTAAGGCAGACAAGTGGTGGTTGTTCCAGGCTTTAGTCAGATTCCCATCTGCAATGATTCTTACAAGAGGGTAACTCTGAGCTTCACATAACCACGAAAGGACCTGAGCTCCATTTTCACCTTCAGCAACTTGCTCTCCAAGGCAGCTGTGGCCAACCGGCACCACTCAGACCCGCAGGAGCTGGCAGATCTCACTTTGCTTAATAGCGACCCTTCCACCGAGATGGGCAGCAGCACTGCAGTAGATGAAGCCATGTTCCAATGACTCAATAAATCCAGCTTTCCAGCTCTTAGTACCATATAAAAAGATGCCACACAGTGTAAAGTACTGATGGTTAACTTCGTATTGGATTTCTGCTGCGTCAGAGGTATTCTCCGTCCGGACTGTTTTTGGGGTTTTTTTTTTGGTTGGGTGTTGTTTGTTTGGGTTTTTTCTCCCCTTTCTTTCTGGATCAGGTATTATTGGTTCTGGATCAGGTAACAGTCTGCTCTCCAGCAGCTGGCGTGAACTCTAGGGTACATGGTCTGTCTGACTAATTCGACTTAAGTGTGAACACGTGCTTGATCCACATCCAATTCATATCGAAGAATGATCCAGAAATGCGCAAACATGACACTCGGGACCATCCCTCTCCCCTGGTTTGTCCCTGTCTCACTCATCTTGACACAAAATGGGAACAAAGTGGATATAAAAGGCCAGAAAATTAGTGGGGGGAAAAAAAAAAAAAAAAAAAAAAAAAGAGTAGAGCTAGTTTTCTCAGATAAAAACAGTGGGAAATGGGCATGGTCATAGCACTAAACTAAGAAGTACGCATAGTAGACTCTGCATATACACTCAGTTATACACTGTTTCCTAGCTAGTGATAAACCATCATCCAGAGTTAGCAGACCGCATGCCCAGAAACACACTTGGTTTTTTACCACCCACCTTTTACATAGACAGACCAACGGTAGAAGTGCCTGGCTCCTCTGCAAAAGCTGAGCACAGAGGAAAAAAGAAAGTACAAGATGCCGATCAGTGAGTTATCTCAGAAAGGACCTGGCAAAAAAGACAAACCCCAGCTATAACAGGGTTTTGGCATCATCTGCTCTTTCTGCAACCTGCCCACTGGCCCATAACCTCGATGGAGAAACCTGCAACCACTCAGCTGAAGTGCTAAGCCGCTCCTATAAAAGAACACGTGTCCTGCGATAGCACTTGGCACTGAGATGCAAACAGTGAAATATGCTTTGGCCTCAATGGCTTGTGTCAAAGGCTATTTGCTTGAGGGAAGAAAGGATTTATCTTCCGAAACGATCACTGCATAGCGCTGGCACCAGTACCCCGGTGCCTAACGAGTCTTGTCTTCACAAAACAGACACCAGCAGCTCCCGACCAGCCCTCGGCGCTGCGGGACCCAACTGCACATCACAGCGGGCCTGTTCCCAGAACTAGCACTGGGTGCCTTCTCCACACCCACCCTGCTCACCGTCTCCATGCCAAGCTGGCAAGGCACCCTCTTTTTCAGCTGGATTTTGCAAGATGGACTCTGTTTCTTGTGGAGCTGGATGCCAGAGACTCAAGTCAAAGTGGTGAACAAGAGGCAAGATGCTGTTCTCTCCCAGTCCTGACATTCCACCACACATCCCAGTGCTCAGACATCACTCATTTAGTAACCCATCAGTTCTACCACTCACAGTCATCAGACAGCAAAGGAGTTGTGGCTGAATTTTTAGCAACACTTACAAAAATACAAATAAAGCATAGTTTTAGAGCAAACACCTCCGGGACAATTATTCATTAAAAATCTTTCTAGAGGCAGCTGAAAGAAAACTCAAGAACTGCAAAACCAGGGAAAGAATGAGCAGACAGAAAAGACCAAAGGGTTAGGAAGCTAATTTTCCACTTTGTTAGTTACAGTAAACATCTCCAAATAATGTGATCTTACACAATTTATCAGCCAAACCTCCCTTCTCCATTTTGAAAAGTTACACAAAGTGGTGAAACGTTAGTTAATTTATGTCTTAGAGGACCAACAAAAAAAAAAAATAACAGAAATGTGTAGTGTAATCTTCTCATAATTATAAAGTCAACACTTAACTGATATGAGAAGCCTCTATTCATAGCAGCTAAAAGGAGCATTCATTCCTCTTTACATCATCCCTTCAGTGTTAGGTCTTGATGCAATTTTCAACAGCAGGTGAAATCACTACAAATTGGAAACAGCATGACAAATTTTCCTCTATCTGGTTTTAATTAAAATACTCCACAAAACACAGAGGAGCGATAAAGAGAAGTAACCCTTTCCACCTCAGTTGCACTGTCTGTTCATTGTTACAAAGCCTGGTGGAAACCCCACGTGCAACATCAGTGGTAAATATTTTCCCTATTATTAAAGCAATGTTTCAGATTAGGATAATGACAAAAGCAACAACAGATATTTCACATCCGATTATGATCTACATGGCAAGTGTTTTGTAGCCTTTTAAGTGTCACGAAGTCCACCAGAGAATCAGGCACCAGAGGGACTGCTATTGGGAAGACCAGATGAGACCTGAGCTGCCCCATGGGCTCACATCACAGCAGTGGGACCTTCTGTCTGGGCACTGGGTGGGAGCTCGTGCCTCTCCCACCTGAGACTTACCCACACCAGAAGCTGACACAGCCCACCCCAAACCCTCCAAGACCCCGTGGTCCCCTATTCAGACAAAGCTCATGTGGGCAAAATGCCTAGACACCGGGGATACGAGCTGCATGGACGAACCATAGGGGCACCCAGCTCCCAGGTAGATGTCCAGTGCACACATTCAGCTTCGGTATTTTCATGATCCAAGATGGTCAGGTCTGAACACTAGCTCAAGATACTGTTGGCTTTCTTTGCCACAAGGGCACACCGCTGGCTCATGTTCAGTAGGACCCCAGAGGGCCTTTCTGCAGAGCTGCTTTCCAGCTACCAGACCCCTAGCTCATACCATTGTACAAAGTTGTTGCTCCCCAGGTGCAGGTCTTCTCATCTCCCTTTGTTGAACTTCATGAGGTTCCTGCTAGCCTGTTTCTCCAGCCTGCCAAGGTTCTGCTAAATGACAACACACAAACCTAGTCGATCAACCACTCCTCCCAGTGTAGTACAATTTGCAGACTTGCTAAGTGTGTACTCTGTCCCATCATCCAGGTCATTAATGAAGACTAAACGGTACTGACCCCAGTATTGACTTCTGAGGTGCACCACTAGTGACTGGCCTCCAACTCAACCTTGTCCTCCTGGTCAAAACTCTGAGTCCTGCAGCTCAACCAGTTTTCAGTCCATCTCACAGTCCACTTATCTAGGCTGTACTTCACCAGTTTGTCTACAGGGATGTTATGGGCAACAGTAAAAAGCTTTGCTAAAGCCAAGATCAGCAACATCCACTGCTCTCTCCTTATTCACCAAGCTTTTCATCACACAAGGCCACCCCAGTACCCCTGCTCCACATTTTTCTTAGTATTCCTTTTGCTCATACACCTGCAGAAGCACATCTTGACCTACACATCTTCCATGAGATTCAGCTCCAGGTGAGTCTTGGCTCTCCTGACCCCAACTGTATGTGCTCAGAGAGTTTTTATATTCCTTTCAGGTCACCTGTCCCTGTTTCCACCTCTTATATGTTATACATTTCTTTTCCATTTCTTTCTTAGGAGCTCCTTGCTCATCCATGCAGGTCTCTTGTCACCCTTGCTTGACTCCTGCAACCCATGGAGAAAAAAAAAAAAAAAAAACACACCACACCAAAACCCAACCAGCTCTCCTCAACCCTTTTTCCCCTTCTTCCTAGCTGCTTTATAACTCCTTTAAGTCAGTAAGGTGCAGAATATATCCTAATATATAATATGTCCTAATACATCCTCATCAGGGCAGTCTACAGGAATGCTTTCCCCTATTATAGGTATTAGCAGAGACTGAACTGCAGTTTTCAAATAAAACTCACCCTAACTAAATTTACAACAAAATTACATGGGTAAGTAAAGAGCTACCTGTGAATATTTACACATTCAACTCCTACTTAGAGATTTAACTCCCCAGTGGATTCTCTTTAGACTTCCAAATAAGCATAAATGCATTTCTGAGTCTGACCTTTAATCAAAACATTCAGGATCATTGTGTAAATCACTCAGTTGGGATTTTCCTTCTCACATGCTAAATCACTGCAGCACAACCTAATGCAACCATTCCCTTAATTGCAGCAAAGCCCTTTTAGAACCTCTCCTTTTACAGTATCCACTAAGAAATATGTTTGTAAATATTCCCTTTAAAAAAAAAAAAAAGCACAGCCCCCCCAAAAAAAACCCCAAAACAATAACAACTCACAAAACTCCTCTTTTGAAAACTAGCTAAAAGAATTAGTGTATTTGTTGTGTTTGGTGTTTTGTTTTGTTTTTAATTACTAGAGCCTTTGTTTCCAGATGAATCTAGCCTCTTCTGGAATTATATCGATGGAAATAAGGGTAGCTTTTACTAAATGTATGAAGAATCTCTCTACTGTGCTGTCTCTGTAAGGTTAAGAGTGAAGTACAGAGTTGGTACTGAGCTGGTGCCTACACATCCCCTGCTTTTCCCACTGGTGCCTTTGAGAGATGAAGAATTTACCATTTCTGGAGAGGAGCTATTTGTCCAATTTAGAGAAGGAATCATTGTTTATCCTCAATTAAAAGAGATTCTGTTTCAATCTAGTACCAGTCACAAAAAGTCTTCTCTGGTTGTCTTCCACCACAGCCAGAAGGAGAGAGATATCTCTTCAAGCAAAGAAAGAAAAACTAAGCGATCACTACAAACCGTTGTTCACCATTGGCTTTCATCTGATGGAAACTACAGCTTTTGTCTTGCAGTGGTCTCAGTGACTCAGGCTGACAGGAACGGCTCGGGCAAGTCTCTGGCAGGGAGAACACAGAATGAACATGTGTCCTTTTCCCTATCTTTCCTTGAACCAACAGACATGCTGTAAAGATGTGTGATACCACGTAAGAGTTCACTGAGCAACTTCTATTGTACCTAGAAAAAAAAGCTATGTCCCTCTACAGTACTAGGTTTAAATCCTGGCAGGTATCTCGGTCCTTTAGCTGCTGAGGTACATAATGCCTAAGCATCTGTCAACAGCAGCAGGACGTTTAACTCAGACGTGAAATACTGGATGTCCCCCAGCCTCCAACCTCCTCTTTCCCTGTATAGTATCGCCCAGTGCACTACTTGCTACTATTTCTCAATGACCTGATCCTGGAGCACTATGAGAGAAGAAAACTTGAAATATTTTATTCCTATGTAGGATCAAGCATGTGGACCATTTTCTGTTCAAATGTACGCTCCAGACTGCACAGAACAACCTTATCTCACCTTTCCTGCCACCCCCCCCCTCAGCTTAAGAGTTAGTGCCCTGGCCCTGAGCTGCAGGATAAAAACAAACATGCGACTGTTTGTTATGAAATGGTCACACTTGACCTTGGAGTCAGTCTCACTCTAGTTTAGACCCCAAGACAACGCTTACTCTGTTCTCCTAAGTCAACTGCTCGGTGAGAAACTGCAAGCTGCATAGTCCAAAAAATTCAAACAATTTGTTCACAGGCTTATTGAATACTTTTTCTGGCTGGTAACTAGTTTTTTCACAACAGTAGTGTCACAGGTGGAAATGATGTGTGCAGAACTGAGCCTGCACCAGCAGAGTACCCAGGTCCCAGCTGCTGATCTTCCTTCATAACAGGAATGTCTGCTGTTTGGGGAGATGTTTTTACAAGTGGTGCCACCTGAGTGTGTAATTCTTGTCCTTTCAGAAGGGAAGACTCCCATCAATCTCACTGCAGTTTGGTTGCAGTCCTAATCCAATTTAAAACACATGTAAGCAAAATAAAACTTACAACCTAACATTCCCCCTACAATTTGATTCTGCACTTAAAATAAAACCAAAGTGGTTTTACAGCCACTTTCAGCTCAGCCCTGGTGCTGGCAGTTCCGGACCAATAAACAATGCCTTGATAAGGCAAAAGCCTAGAAAACAGCGAGGGGGCAAATGCACAGGTGTAAGTTTCATAACAAAAGTGAAATAACACATTTATCAAAAATTTAAGCGAATATTGCCACATATTTACCAGAGCTTTCAGCAGCCCCCCTCTCCTTTTCTGAATCAAAGTTCCCTCTTGCATTTTATACACTAGTTCGGAACATCAATTTAAAAGCTTCCCAACGCACACGCTGGTGAGCCACCCAGTTGCAGTGGGCATTCCCAGAGTGACTCGCTGTCTGAAGAGCTAGTCCCCCCATCCCACCACCACACACCTCTTCCTCTCTGCTTTTAAATATCACAGCAAAATTCATAGCAGCCTTGAGGGACCAGAGCAGCTACCTCCTTGCAGAAGGCATGGTCTTTGTACAAGCAAGCACAGGCCTTGTATTTGTGTGTTGAGAGGGTTAACAGAAGTTAAAGGCTGGGACAGCCCCCATCCAAAAGATGAGAAGAGAGAAACCCCGACTATTGGGATCAGCTGGTGCACATCAACCTCAGCTAACCATGTGGACTGGAAGAGTTGGAGGAAGAAACACTCATATGGAAAAGGGGAAAAAAATATCTTGTATCGCTTGTTACTCTGGCATCTGCAGCTTCAGGTCGAGCTAATGTTTGCGCGTGGTTGTGTGCTCTCAGCAGCCGCCCAGAGCCTACCCTCGCCCCACTAGCACTGCTGCGCTGACCTCCGGTTCCCACCGGTGGGATTCAGCTCTGTCCTGAAAGTCCCCAGGAATGACACACAGCACTGCTGGACAGGGCAGCCGGGTCCACAAGTCCCCCACCCTGCTCCAAGCCAGGTGCAGTGGCCTTTGGCAGCCCCTCTGCTTTGTTATGCCACCTGCAGAGCAGCGTTAGAAATTCCCCACACTGGCATGCTGCGCAGACTGACCTATTTGAAAATGAAAAAGTTCTAAGCCAATATTCATTATTCAGGGGGAACTCTGTCAGAAAAACAAAAGAAAGTGGTTCCCCCGGACCTTGCAATGCACCCTTTCTCTGACCTTGCAATAATCTAACACCGGGTTTCCCAATCTGCCAGTCTTTAACCAAGCAAAACACTCAGTAATTTCAAAGGAAGTTCTGCCCACAAAGGAGTCCAAGATTTGGCCTTAAGCTTGGGAACTAGCATGTTTTGTGTTTTTTTTGTTTCACGAGCTACAGAAATAAGTTAGATGGACACAAGTGAGACGCGGTGCCCAGCCAGAGCCAGGCCACCAGTCCAGCCAGAGGGGTCCAAGCTGCTCCCCACTCCTGCCCATCATCGCTCCTGCCACCCCCATGGGGAAGCCAGGCAAAGCCCCTGCAAGGTGGGGAGCAGTGACAGCAAGGAAAGGGAGAGCTGCACACACTTGGCACACAAGGAAACTGATCTGCAAGTCTGCACTTGGAGCATCTTCAAAGTTCACAAATTTTCTTTGTGAATAAATGCAAATCAGCCTCTGGGGATCACCTCTTTCTGGGCTGGTTCTTCACCAGCCTGAATTTCTCCCAGGTATGCAACAGGGGCTGAGAAAGCCTCTTCCCCAAAGAGTAACATCAGTTTGCTTTTACACAGCATGCAAAGCTGTTTGAGCCTAACCCAAGCTACCCCTTCTCTTATCCCCTTTCCATAATAGGTCAGGAAGGTTTTTTGGCTTTCTTTTTTAAGCGAGTATGGTCTGGCACTCCCAAGTCCTTCCAAGCCATGGCACAAGGGCTCCCTGAAGCTCTAAGGCAATGCAGGATTTGGCAAGTGAATTGCCACGCCGCCACTCTGCCAGAAACTACAGCAAGGGGCAAACCTTGCCTTGCGCCTGTCCTGTGCTGCATTCAAAGCTCAAAGCCCAAACCTGCCATGGATTTGATCTTTTTCTCTCTCTGAACTGGGAAGTGACCTGTTTTGCAGGTGTTGCTTGTGTGGCTGCCAGGAAGCCCTGCACCACTCTCCAAGACCAGGCAACACTTCCCAGCACAGTCACTCTTCCCAACCTTGCACAGGAATGTCTCCCTCAAAACTAACATACCAAAATAAGACAGGGAGATTCTCCTTCCAGGCCAAGCAAAACAGCAAACTTTTTTCTAATTGTTTGTAAAACAGCATCCGAGACAACATCTGCTGGCTGCCAAAATTTCAGGAAAAAGCATTAAGTAGCAATAAGCAGGACCTGTTATTTTGCTGCAAAAAAAGGCAACCAAAGGAAAAACATGGCAACAGTACCCAGAGCCCCCAGCACTTCATTCACAGCACACACAGCGTCAGGGTCCTCTCTATAACCACCTGCAGATCAGAGGCAACGGGTGTCACATGCATCACCCATGTCCATACCTGTTCCTCTGCTCTCTACGTCCTCCCCAGGTTTAGGTCTTGAAACCTTGAAGTGACTTCTGTTCTGGGCAGAAGATGACAAGGAGAGGAAAAGCAGAGGATGCAGAACTCCGCTTCTGGACACAACCTCTACCCCACCCTGCCAAAATCACATGCATGGAAGAGTCAGGTTCAGTTTCTGGATCTAGTCTCTTCACACTGACACTTCAGTGCCCCGAGATGGTGGGATCCCAGCTTCTGCAACAAGGAGCTTTCCCAGGATTCACACGCATCTTCCATAAGCCCTTTGCATCTTCCAGCGGGTGAGTGGAGCACTTTGGGAACTCAGTGCTGACAGCTGGCTTTGTACAGGCTGAAAGAGGTCAGCAGGACTTAACAGAGCATTATAGCCCTCTTTCACACCATTAACTCCACCTGCTCTTCGTTATTTACATCATAATTTGCAGGAAATTGGCATGTATCTGTCAAGATACCAAGTTCCCAGGTAAATTGCACATCACTTTTACAGCCAAAGCACAAAGCAGCCATATACCGACAGCTCCATGGTGGATGCGTCCTGGGAGGTACAGAGGCAGTTGGGCAGACCAGGCAGAGAAACACGGCAAGGGTAAAACACAGATGTGAATTTACTTATTCTCTGATCTCTGTGGTGTAATAAAAACAACTACAGATGACTCCAAGCTGTCAAAAACAAGCAAACATGCCCCCATGACCTAAACAGGACTGTCATGAATGAGGGAGGTCTGGATTTTTCAGGTAAGTATTCCATTCTCTAAATAAAAATGTCATTAATTAATACCTTGTGTGGATTTTATTTTGACATGTCTCGAGGGTTTTTTTCCTGAGTTCAGTCACTGAGGTCTGCACCTGAGCAAGGGCATCGCTTGCTGTGAACCACTGCTACTCCATAGGGCTACACCGTAGAGGCTCAGCCCTGCTCCAGCCAGGAACAGGTACAACAAGCCAACACACTTTCTAAGACCAGCTACTGACCTACACTTCAGAAAATTACATGCTTATTTCTCAAACCAGCTCAAAATCTGGACTCTAACACACTTGATTGTTGTGCAGCTCTGTTTTCTATTCAGTGTTTAGATCTGGGAAACATGGCTTTGATTAAAAATGGGCAACCCACCAATTGCAGAGAATTTTCACATAACTGCTTGGCAAAAAAAGAGCTCAAACAGTTCTTAGCCATTCATCAAAACTTCTGCCTTGTCCCCTGAGGAATTACACGTTTCCCCCATCTACACCTGAGAATTGGGATGCTCAAGGTTAACAGCATGGCAACTGACTCAACACAGAGAGAAACATGGAGAGATCCAACATTTTACCAATTACAGCTCTTTCCACTGCCTGGTATAAACAGTTGTTTTGTCTCAGCTGATGTTGGGCTCCAAAGTCTTTTGCCTGTTTTACCTTTTTTTTTTTTTT
>VZTL01000264.1:0-14211 GCA_013400535.1 Scopus umbretta
AAGAAGTGGAAAATAACTTAAGGAACATATGAAAGCTGACCCTGGAAGGGGATAAAAGTCATGAGCATAGAGGTCTCTTGCTGACAAGAATAGGAAGAGATGTATGATTGAGGGAGCAAAATTCAGACCAACCCTCCAAAACTGACACCACATCTACCCCTTAAGCACCCTATTATTCCTCTCCCCATATTTGCAAAGTTTAGCAAGCCAAGAGATTTGTCTGGATTCAGATAAAAAGAAAAATAAGCAGACTGTTGACACGGGTGGAGCTGTGTCACCCCATGCCTCCTTGGTTTCTTCCTTCCTATGGTGGATTGCAGAGGAGAGAAATATTGTCTTGCTAAATGAACTGTTTTCTACTTCTTTAAATGTGTAGTTGAAGAGAGAAACTGCTGCTAATTGTATCTGTAATTATTATAGACATATTAATCCACACATTTCAAAGGATTAAAAAACATACATCCCATTTCCAAAGGAAAACATACAGCCCAGATCCAAATAAATCTATACCTTTTTATATAAATATATATGAAGATTAAATATGTTATATTCCATATGTGTTTCCAGGAGGCATCAAAATCCTTTTCCTGCCTTTTAAGCAAGTAATAAAAACACTATATCTTGCATCGTGCTTCTCTCTTCCTCTTCTTTTCCCCTCCATATCATCTAACTTCAAGGGAAAGAAATGGCATGGCCTTCCTCTGCCTCCCACTGAGTTTTTTTGGAAAGCCTGATCCTAGGTCATGCATTGAGGTAACACCTACCAGTCCGGAGCCACATGGAAGATAAGGGTCAAGTGCCCTATTTTGTAGATCCTGTCAAAGCCCACAGCTGAACTAGGTAATAATACAGCATTTGTCAATTTTACCACTAAATACTTAGAAGCCTATTTCTAAACAGGTAAGTAACTTTTCACTGTTTCTTTTGAACATGTGACCTTCAAACTTGTACAGCTGTTACTTTAGCCCAGAAAAGGAAAGGACTTAGTTTTTAATCTGAATATCTGCAACAGACAGTGAATCAAACTGCTGTGTCTTTATGAAAGAATGGTTTTCATTTCTTCCAAACTGGTATCATAGTCAACTGTGTCACATAACAGAGCATTACCAGAACATTTCATTCTAAAATCAAATGCTAAATTTACTTGAACTATCTAACCAGAAAATTAAGCCTATTACACAATTTTCAGAACAATAAAATTAAACTCTCTGTGAAATATATATTGACAAAACTTGCTGCTTGCCACTTAACTATGGTTACTTAATTGGTGAGTAATATTATTATAGGGTATTAGTGAGTTTGGGCAGAAAACTATGTGAGGTTATTCACACAGATAGCTGGTGTCCCTACATCACGGGACTGCACCAGGTCCACTATCCCACCACAGGGTTAACCCCAAAGCATGACAGATACCACAAACCAGCACTACCCCTGGCAATGTGTGCCATGGGTAGGGGACAAAAATGGGTTCAGAAGCAAAGGACATGGGTCCTTCTATAACAGATACTGAAGTTGCACAGTGACAATGACACTGAACCTGGCCCATGTACTGGTCTTAGGAACAAATGCTCATTTCTGCCACCATGCAGTTTGTGTAGGTAAACCCTTTTGTCCTCAGCAAGGATGCAAACTGGTGCTCCAGCCAGCTTGGTCATCTGAGACAGCTGACACATCCCTTTAAGATTCATACTTTTAAAAGAAGGGACCTCATCACAAGTTTTGAGAAGCGCTGCTCTAGGATAGTAACCTCCCTGAGAAAACAGGCTCCTCTGCCAGCTGCATGACCTTCTGAAGGTTCTTTGTAAGGCCTTAACCTTAAAAGTGGTCTGGGTACCCCTCGATCCCACTGATGCCTGGGAAAACCGAGGGTTTACACTGAGCAAAGTAGCAGAACTATTTTTATTGCTATTTTGATTGATTTCTTAATTAATTAACCACAGCCATAATAAATGCACTTAATAACAGCTGCCAGGAGAAATAAAAGGAACCCTGCCTTGACAGGACCAAACTGAATGGAGTCACACTTTACTCAAGCTTTAAAATATATATGGTTACTAGAGGGGAGTGAAATCATCAAGACCCTAACTCCAGTTCTTTCCACCCCTTTTTCTCCTACAGCTGCCAGTGGAAATCATTCATGTGAAAGCCAGTGGACACTAGAGCAGTCCTAATCTTTAGGCGATCAGTTAGTTCACCCAGTGTGCTCAAATATTAGGCCTTAGAGGGACATCATGGTCATTCCACAGCAATGGCTTTTCTTGATGAGCCATATTTTAACACCTCTTCTTATTCTGCTGAAAGTCCACTTGCCTTCACTTTCTAGAGCTAGTCTTCAAGTATTTAAAATCTTTTAAAACCATAAAAGGAAAAAGCCTTAAGCAATATGAATGTAAACATGGAGGGGTGGGGGGGTTGCGTAGCACTTCCTTGTCTTTTCCCCTGATTTCACATCCCAAACATGCTTTTGATTAAAAAATTCAAGATCATTTGCTGGCCTTGGAAAGGACTGAAACATTCTTAATTCTATTACAGAAATGCAAAAATGTCACAGGCAAAGAATTAGCTTAAATTGTGAACACTAACAGGAGGCAGACGGGGTGCTTGTGTTGCAGGGGGATATGAATGTCTGAAATTGAACTTTTGAATTGTCAAGCAGAAGCCTGCTAAGTGCTTGCTGCAACCAGTCGGGGCTGATCGTAAACCTTGATAACCCCTGGACTAAACAGAAGTGGCATGTCCTAAATCTTCCCATTAATAAAAGAGACATGAGGCAGATATACCGGTTAAAAGGGTGGTCACACACTGTGCTTCTGCACATAGACTTTAGACTGGGGGAAAACAGGGGCTTGGTTTTTCAGGGGAAAAAAAGGTGCAAAAAATGCAGGGTTAATGAAAAGAAGACATGGTTTCAGAAAGAAAAAGGAGTTCCAGAAAGAAAGTGAAGAAGATCTTGAGTGCAGGAAAGACTCAGGGAGTGATCCTGGAGATCAGAGAGGTGCAGAGAAATGAATGTTGGTGTTGCCTGAAGACCTTTTGTGAAGTCACATGAGACCAGTAACTGTGAGCAGCATCCCAGCACAAATCAACACAACTTTCTGCCCAACGTTCCTGGACCAGCAGCCACCTCCCTGCCAGCTGAACGTAGTGCTGTGGGGAGAAGCAAGTGAGTGAGTGTTTGAGAAAAGCAGGTGGGGTAAAAGCTCTGATCTTGTTTATTCTTAAGTATGCCCCAGGATCCAGATCATTTACTCCATCTCACATGTGGCAAAAATGTTAGCCAAATGTTGTACCAAATGAATGTGTTTCTATGCACATACCATCATGTTGGCTCTGCAGATCTCCATATCACATCCTTGCAGAGTGCTGAACATAACAAGGGTTTGATTCCCAAGCAGCACTGTCATACTATAAAAAAAGCAAATGCACCCCCATGTCTCCTCATGGTCCTTATGAGACCATAAGGCTCATAGTGTTGTTCAGGACTTACTTAGTGTGCTGAATGCCTTGAGTTCATCAGACTTATTTTATATGAGTTCTTTTTATATACATTAGGCTTCAGCTTAATCTTGTTGTGTGCCTATGAGCTATATGTTTTAGTTTATACAGCTTAGCTTCTATATAGTAGTTTATATTTCATTTATATGCTTTTAGTTTCTATGTCCAAACTTCATTTTTCAGCTGTGTGCAATCTAGCATGCCTTGGCTCCCCAAGAAAGTTTTTCACTCTCTCCCTCTTTAAAAGAGTTTCTTACTGTCTTACTCCATGACTGAATTCAAGTGGTTCTAGTGTCTTGCGATAACATGAAATTAGACTGGCGACACTCACAGCTTTCTAGAATGCATCATTGACATTCAAGTATCATGACACATTGAAAAGCTTGATGGAAATTATCAGACCTATCAACTCTCAGTTCAATAACACAACATGAAACTGTTCTCCAATGTGATATTGGAGTCTATGTACAAAACTGATGGGAGAAGTCTAAACCCATAGTCTATTCATATAAATACAACTCAGTACAAGTTGAGCTTTAGTACATAACTGTTAAAATTGAGCTTCAGTCAGTAGCTGGCACATGTTCCAGTATTTTAAAAAGTACAAAGGCAATTCTCCAAATTATATACCTACTGACAGCTGACTTTCTTGAATTATTCAAAAGCAAAAGCTTTTGGGAATCAATGCATCAAGCTGAACAGAGTTTAAATGTAGAGTGCTGAAATTGTGACATTTAAAATGTATGTAACCTTAAAGTGTATTGCCCTTGTGCCATGCCAACAATGCTTGATACAAAAAAGTGTAAGTCAAACAGTGTCAGAGTTGAGGGCATCTGGGCAACTTCCAGGGCATAGAGTGCCAGCCTGAGGGTGGGCAGGGTGGTGAGGGGGAGCTGTATACAGTTCTTCCTCATCTTTAGCCTGACTTTTCTGCTGGCTAGCTTTATTTTTGTTTTTAAGAAATTCTTTTCACTATTATTATTTCTCCTCTTATATTCACAGACACTCAGTTTTACACTTCAAGTTTTGGCAAAGGAGTTCTGTCTTATCAGAAGCCATAACCTTCTAAGACAAAAAACATATGTCCAGTTAAAAGACATTCATACAGCTGAGACCCTGCAAAGGAATGTAGCGTCTTGGCTTCCAGTCATACCATGTGAGGACAGCTACAAGAAAGATTGTACTTCAGCAGCACAGAATGTTTATTGTTACTGTTTCATGTGGGAAAAAAAAAAAATATCATTGCCCTGTAATTATAGTAACACAGACTTTTGTATGAAGATATGTAGCATTTGGGAGGAGTTTCATTTCCTTTTGGTTACTGTTTTGCCCCCAGGTTCAAAGCTTCTCCAGTGTTTCCTGTGTAATTAATTCATGACATTTTAACCAGTCTGTGCTGTTACTAAAACATAATCTCATTCACCGCATACATTTACAAATGACGTGAGGAATGTGACCCTGCAGTGATTCAATTTGAAGTTTTACCCCTCTGGGACAGAAAACAATACGCAAAGAAGCAGCAGTGGCAACAACATATGAACACCATACAGTAGGGATTTACCTGAAGATTTCTTCCTTTTTCTTAAAATATTGTTACTGCCATAGTCATCAGGTAAATAGATTAATTAATGGGTATATTGTCATTATCTTAAAATACTTAAAATACCTGGCATTATAAATGGCTATTAATAAAAGCAGAAGATAACTTACTTACATTTGAAAAGGATTCACCCTAACCCTTTACTTTTTATCACAGAAATGGAATTGGAGATCTATGATCCTACGGCTCCATTTTTTGTGTTCTCACAGTCCTATAAATCACCTGCTGCCTGTAACTGCAACAGGTAAAAGGAGAGCTGCCCTAGAAGAGTGGGACAGTGCTCTAAGAGCCAGGCCTCTCAGACTGGCCAAGGCTTTTACAAGCAGGCAGCAGCCAGCTCTCTCTTAGGTGACATCCTGTCTGGAGTGACAACTACTGCTGCAATTCCAATTCAGCAGCAGCTGTGAAGCTGCCAACAGGTGTCCTGAGCCGAGGTTTCCTTGCATCTATTGTTGCTTAATGGGAACAAAAATTATTACAAAGGATCTGCCAACATGATAAAATGCTACAATTATCCTAACAGAGTAATACCTATAGGCGGTTTAGCAAGGGAAGCAAAGGAATCATTCTCCAGAAAATTAACCTCAGTACATCACTCACATTTTCCTTTTCTGCGGTTGTTTTACTTACTAAAGAAAAACAGAAATGTAAAAATACTAGATTTCTCTAGAAAATAAGAATAGATGTACCACAGGGAAGACCAGCCCAAATATAATGTTTCCTATTTCTACTTCCTTCCTTTTTTTTAGGACCTTTACCTCCCATGGGTTATTTTCCTCATTCTCAAGAGACAAGTTCATATTTTGGAAAATATCCAAAGTCTCCCAAAGTTTGGGAATACCCAAATGTAGACTTTGCCAGGATTCTTTCTGCCTTCATGATGATTATATATACTAAGTATTACTTTAATAAAACCTGTTAGGGACTGCTGAACCCAGTAGCCCAATAGAGGCAAGGCTGCTGCAACTCCATGCCCCCAGATCCAGCCAGCAAGTAGTACGACTGTGTATTCCCAGTAGGTACATACATATATATATACATATATATGTATACACCCAGCAAGCCACGCAGAACAATATAGACAGAAATACTAAGCCCTCACACAGACTCAGACATTACCGATATCCTTTCTGGCTGATCAGGATGATGTTCCATTACTGGGAAGCATATCCATATGTATACAATATGGATCTCTCCAATAGCTGGTCTTACACAGTCTATCCAGTACCTGGATGTTGGATCACAGGTCTCTCCAGCTGCTGACATGTGGTGTGCAAACCCCACTCTGGATGCCGGTAGAGACCACTCATTTCACAACATACACATATTCATATGCAGACTCAGCATCAGCCCCACAGTAGCTGGCTGCAAACACCCCCAAACGGGTCTCTCAGGCTATGCTCAGACTGTACCATGTCTCTACTATTTGTCTTAGAGCCTCTGGTCTCTCCAGTAGTCAACTCTCAGCCCCTTTCATCTCTCTAGTATCTGGCCCAGACTTATGGCTGTTTCAATACCTGGTTCCCAGGCCACTTACCCATCTCACTAGCTAGACTGGCTTGATATTCATTAGCGATTACATACTGACAAGTACATTCTTGCATGCCCCGTGTGCCAGCACCTTATGGCCTGTTGTCCTACTCCAGTTGCTGGAGCAGATCTACACAGATGCATATGCTCTCAGAATAGAGTCTCTCACCCAGGAAAATGGTTAGAAGTGGAGTTTGGTGAGAAGACACGATAGGACCTTTTTACATGGAACCAGCCCCTTACCCTTCTATCTTCCCAATTTTTTTCCTCCACAAATCACCTAGATCCACTCCTTTCTCCACCTTTGGTTCCTGCCTGAAACCTCCCATAAAAATCTTGTGCAGTCCCAAAATACTCTTCCTGGCTTCCCATAATAAGTTGCTGATCTCTATAGGCTATCCCTGCTGTCCAAAAGGTGCTCCAGAGACATTTTCCACTGTCATTGCAATGGGCGTCACCCTCAGACCATGGGGCTGGTCGCCCTCCCATGACAGCTCAGGGAGGGGTTAAAGATGGGTATTATTCAGGTTCCCCATTACCATGGTTCCTCTATACTCCTATGTGTGTGTGGAGACGAGCTTTTTTTAACATGACCCAACAAAACCTATTAATGCCGTGTCATCAGAACACATAAGAAGGGATAAGCGACAAGAGAGAGAATAAATGCTGTAGGCTGAGACAGAAAAGGTGTTCAATACTGCCAGCTGTGTGATGAGTCTGTATTGATCCTACAAAAAGCACAGCCATTATACAAGATGCAGTTGACTCCATGCTGATAAGGCATTGAGGAGAACGCAATGATATACAAGAACCAGTGCATGCCCTCTCTTTTCTTCCTACATGGTAGCACAACAGCAGCATCATACCCTCCCACACCTACTCAGCTCTCCTTCAGCCACCCACCTTCACTTCCTAGGAATGATCTTCTCTTTTTCCTCACACACAATCCTCATCCTTTTTCTTTTTACTTTTCTCACGTCCAAGACACATACTTCACTTTGGACTGCTCTGAGTGCTAAGAACTATACATTACTGTACCATTCCTCAGTGCCAGCTTCCCCTATCTGATCACTAGTAGGCTTGATTTTTTTGTTGTTGTTTTTTTTGTTGTTTTTTTTTTTTCATTTGTATTGCAGAATCATGTACAAACCCAGACAAGCTTATAGTATGTTTGGCTCCATATGTAACAACTATCAGCTTACACCTATCAGACTCTATCTCAGCAAAAGACCACAGTATAAAGATTTATGGCAAGGGTGATTGCTCGTGGGTTTGCAGAACTGGTAGGTATGAAGCAGTCTTGACTTAGCAACTCAAACTTAATAGAACAGGTAAGAATTTTAAGGTGTATAGGGAAGGAATAATGACTAGGGTAGACAATGACATCAGTATCTAGATTTTTGTTCAGAGTGAGTGGTGTAACTTCCTGAATAGGTCATGATGCACTGGTCACCGTGACCCTTTCTCACTGATGAGACCATACACACATCATCCACATTCACCAAAATTCAGATATTGTGTCACACAGAGAGAGAGTCAGAGACTCGCTGATTCAAATGAGTAGAGAATGTATTGCATCTGCTGCATATGGTCTTTCCCAATCATGTTATATGTGTCTGAGTGTTCAACTGGCAGGCATGAAGAAAACTCTTGTCTTATATGTACCAACAGTTCTGTATAATTCCAACAGATAAGTAGACATAAAGTCGCATCCAGACAGTGGACCGAAGTGTTTTGGCTTTGAGACAGACACACACTTGAACCTGTCATGAAGACTGCAATGACAGCGTTCAAGAGACAGACTAGATGATATTGTAACTAGGTGTTATTCTTTTGTGAAAAGGGACCGCTCAGTTCTCCTTGGGATGCTGTATTTTTAAAGCTCTTTCTCCACATTTACCCCCTTTCTGAAATCAAAAGCTACTTTCTAACCAAGTTTAAAACAAACAAAAATTGATCAAGGCACAAGTTTAAAATTTCCTAAACCAGGTCTTTCTTCCATTGTCAGCCTCAATTCCATTTAAACTAGTCAGTGTTTCTCTCTCTTAAAAGAACTTGACTTCCCATAAACAATATGTTTGGAGGGGCACAGAGCTGACATTCTGTTCCCAGAACAGGCAGGCACATAGACAGGCATATATCTTTGGGGGCTGAGAAAATCATTCCCCCTCCACACTCATTCTTTCATCAGTTTTCCTTCTGTGACTGCCAACAACATTGCCAATTAGTGCTAATCATGGTATGGACACCTGTCCACAAGAAAGAAAGCTGAGAACAATTACACAGTCATTTTATAAAGCTCATGGAGCAGCTGTCAAACGGTAATGACTTTCAGTCACTGCTGGCTTTGGCTGTATTTCAACAGGTGGCCAAAAGGTGAAATGCCATTTATGTTATCTGCTTTCTTAGTTATTCTAGCCTGGGTTTTCATTCTTGCTTCTACATTCCATGGCACTTAAGCTTGCAGTGAGGATTGACAGCTATAATGTCTATGAATGTATGTAGCATGCTCTTCTTCTGAGTGTAAGTACTTCACAAATATCAAGAAATGTATATTTCCCAACACTTCAGGAAGATGACATGGTAGAGATTTGAGCACAGGGAGTTTTATAATGGAAATTGGAAGTTGTAAACTGGAAGCCTATTTGAGTTTCACAGGAGCTGTTTTTCATAATCCCTACAGTTATGTAGCACCTGACATGTTCCTAGGATCCTCTTTTTATGGACATGTTCCAGTAAGTTCAGGTGGTGCTGCTTGTGCCAAAACCTCTGGAAATCAGGAGTCATAATCACTTGAGATGTGGGATAAGAAGATGCATACTGTCCAAGTAGGGGCCAAATGTGAAAATCCTGGTTTAAGCAAATTTCCCATCACTGTAGAGGAACTCTTTGGCAGATACTGAAAATCCAGTTCTCCATGACAGCATATTACCAGTTTCACATCAGGAGGGCCCCATCTCTTCTTGCAGTCCCTTGCCCTAATTACCATACTTTTTTTGAGTTTGACAAGTCCTACAGACAACTACTTCCTTATCATACCTGACTCATTGCCAGGACAGCTCCATGCTATATATTGTATGAGCAGAGATCCTGAGGAAAGATAAAGTGTAGGAAAAGCAGAAGTTAAGCTTGTGAAGAAAGACGTATTGTGGCCTATAGTAACTACTCACTATTAATCTTTGCTAAGTTAATGTTCTTTCCACAGAGCCTGTGCGTGTGATTTCCCATACTTTTAAAAAAAGTGAAATGCAAACACCTCTCTGCAGAAATCTGCAGGCAACCACTCAGCGATCTTCAACAGGGTCAAAGTTATTAGCTGCACTGCACAGATCTCTGGAAATTTAGGTAATGGGGTACTTCTGCTATGAATTACCCTTATGGAGTGGGATCTGCACCGGAGAGGGGTGAAGAAGACCCTTTGTCAAGGTAGTACTGGATTCATTCTGGATTCTGCAGTCAGGTACCCCAAGCCTTGCTGCTGCACTCTCCCGGGCGGGACCCCTTTCAGCTCCATTTCCTCCAGCCTGGTCATAGCCTAGGCCTATCTCTTTCCCATAGCGCAGGCTCCATCATGCAGTGCCTGCCCTCCAGCATGCTCTGCCAGTTCTGCGCTTTCTTCAAGGCTCACCCCCACCCACCTCCTCGCAGCCACAAAAAGACTCTTCCTCAAAGCCAGCACTAGCAGCTGACCGGTCAGAGCAGTCATCTTGTCGGCGGGCAAACGATTAACAGTCGCCGTGGCGCTCGCCGTGGTGCTGAACCCTAGCTCCCGCCCGGGGCGCTGGCCGTGGTGCTGCTGCCACCGCCCTCCGTACCGCCCCGCTCGGCGCTCTGGGTACCGGCACCCTCTGGTCTAAGGGTTGCAGATGAGACAGCATGAGGCCATACCCCCGCAGGAAAACCATTTCTGAAGCACATTCTTGCCCATATCTCTTTCCAAACCTGTCAGCCAAGAAACTGCATGACACGTTTATGCTCCAGCAGGAGAATGCGAACAACGTTTGAGCTAAAATTTACTTCTGAAATGCCCCACCCATGTCCTTTCTCTCTGAGACTTGATAGACTTCCAAAGGCCTCAGTAAGTTGTCACTTCATACTCTTCAAGTAACCCATCTGTCAGCCAGATTTGGCTTGGAGTTTCATCCATCTTTATCTTAGTGAATCTGATGATTTCAGTCCTATTTGTTAGAGCTAGGCTGTTTGACTTCTTGACAACAGAGGACAAACTACATTATACCACCTCACTCAGGGGCAGGATGATAATCTGTATAAAAGCATTTCATGGCAGAAAAGGAGGTGGAAAAGGTGGCAGGAGGAATGACTAAACTTTTTATGAGGCAGATCTGATGCCTAGCAAATCCACAGATAGCTCAGAGTTTATGAATCGCTGAGTAAGTCTATACAATGCAAACATGGTGAAAACTTTGATATTTAAGCATCAGCATTAATGTTATCTGTTCTTATAAGTACAGGACAGATTATTACAACCAATATTATTTATTTAGTTTGGAGTTTGGTAACTGTGCATCATAGCCTGCTGGTTATTAAGAAAACACTGGTACTATCAGTACTTCAAAATGATTCTTAGAAATGTGGTTTCGCTTCACCTTAGATGTACACCCTGGTTGCCTATGTCAAAAACCATGGGTGGAGGTAGCATCGTTATTCCCTCTGGAAAAGAATAGGAGAGAAACTGACTGATTCTGACAATTACAAATAGGAAGCAGATTCTTACACCTCTGTTTCCTTTACTGGATTGCTGACCTTCAGAAACCACTGGACAAATGCACATATCAGAGAGCTATTTGCCTAGAACACTACAAAAAATA
This sequence comes from Scopus umbretta, assembly GCA_013400535.1. Taxonomy (NCBI): domain Eukaryota; kingdom Metazoa; phylum Chordata; class Aves; order Pelecaniformes; family Scopidae; genus Scopus; species Scopus umbretta. The sequence continues at coordinate 11,455 of VZTL01000264.1, forward strand.
TTTTATGCCCTTAGTCTCCACCTCAGCCAAAGTACTTAGGCATTTGAGCAGGCTTGTTAAACTCAGCTATACTGCTCAGAAACTGGATACTACACTCAGGCCCAAGTACGTTTCTCAGTTGGAATCTTAGACAGGTCTAAATGACAGAAATATAAGTTCTATGATAGCCAATGTCCCTTTTGTACTTTCAGCAAAGAGACTTCAAAATTCAGACAATATCTGAACTATCCTAGAGGCAGCTATGCAGGCATTATTAAGCTAGAAAAGTTTTTCTTCCTTTACCAAGTTAGTATGGAGGATTTCAGTTTCCAGGGCTGCTAACTCTGTAATCAAACCCTAAATTCTCTTTTTAAAGTATGTTGGAAACAACAGTTACTTTTACCACATAAAAGACTTCGATGTGCAAGCATGTTTTTAAAGAGAGTATATCCCAATTTGGCAAAACAATAGTGACTGTATTACTTTAAAATTCAATCAATTCAACCAAGTCATCCAATGAATAGGGGAAAAAATGAACATTGCATCACATAGCATCAAGTCTAAAGCTTTCCAAAATGTGACTGTTGGCTGAAGATCAAAGGAAAAGTTCTGACAAGCACTCTGATTTGTTTTAAAAGTTCAGTTATTGCCTTTTCTCTAAATCCTGCTTTGAAACAAAACATTATCAAGCAGAAATAGTAATTTCACAGTTGGCAAGACTTGGCATTCAGCAGCAGTTCTTATAGCACCTCAGCAGTACAGAATCTGACTCATCATTCAACCTTAGGCAGCACAGGCTCATACTCTTACATCCAGCAGCTTCTCCTTTCTCTTGGTTGGGTAGGAACATTAAGGATCTCTGTTTTCCAATGTACTTCAGAGTGGCTTATCAGTAGCCTGAATTTAGCGAGGGAAAGTTTTGACACTGAGACTGGGTGCATTCAATCATTTGACGAGTGGAAAACTGGCCAGAGACAAGAGACACTGATTCTTATAGTTGGTTGCTCAAACACTTCATGCCTTTCTCATACTGTTTAGGATGTTTAGGAAGCAGGCCACTTGTTTGCAAGATAAAAAAAGGTCATTGGCAACTGTTCAGGTGACAGATTTATTTGCAGTGCACAATTGTACCCCAGAAGGAATCAGCCAGGGAGTCAGCTAACAGAGCTTTGAACCACAGCCATAAGTCTACCAAAAAAAAAAAAAAATGCTTTGTGAGATCTTTCGTCATCACGTTGTTTCATGCCAAATGATTTTGTTTGTTCTTTTGAGAGAGATTTTCCCAGATACCGGGTATTTTCACATGCAAATATGGCTACATCTGCAGTTGCAATGGGAATATCCCTCTTCTGGGAAGGATGAGTTTATCTGATCTCTTTTAGGTAAGCTTTTAGAATTAAGGCATAAAAGTGTGCATTTCTCACAAATGACAATCAAAGTTAGTTGAGGGAAAGATAAATGATACAAGGTGCGGTAAAGCCAGATAGACAAATTCTATCCTGGGATCCTTCAGAAGAGAGACACATCATTTCCAACCAAATCTAAACCTGCAAAATGTAAAACACACTACAACAGATAAAATCATCTTAGATCACAAGGACACTACTGAACCTTCACTTGTTAGTAGCAACTCCACTCTCTGTCCAACCAGAGCACAAATATGACTATGCAAGGAAAGGCGGAAGCAACAGGACAGCTTCTCTGTTGTTTTCCTGCACAGCATTGAGCGTTTGGCACAAATCAGCTCCTCCAAGTTGAAGCTATTCAGCAAGGCCCATCATTCACACTCATTTAAGGACAAAATTCCCCTTGTCAATACAGGTCACAAGATCTGATCATTCTGAATCTGCACAGTTGTTTGGAAAACAATAGCTTGTTCAGTGCATAACCAGGGAATATTTGAACCGTTCGCAACATTACCCTGGTAATAGAAATGTGATTCTTCCCTTTCATGGCTTCCAATACTGAGACAGCTTGCCCCCCCAGCTGAGAAATTATTTCTAGTGTCTCCTGGTAATGTGCTATGCTCTTTAATGTTAAAAACCTATGAATCTAAAATTGATGATATGAGCCAGAAGGACTGCTGTGAGCTTCCAGTTTGTACTAAAACTCAACAGCTGAGCAGAGATCATTGGGATCATCAGCACGGCTTTAACAAAGCAAAACAGACCAAAATGGAGGGGAAAAAACTATCCAGATCTGCAAGTTTGCCTGCAGAGAGCCCTGAAACGACAGCACACTGGAGCTAAGGATGTCTTTCTCCTTGAAATTACTGCAAGCTCACCTTATTCAGAATATGAGAAACACTGCAGAAAAAATAAAAGAATGGCACTCCACAAAGTAATAACACACGATACAGAAAAATTAGGAAAAAAAAAACAGTTACAGTCACATTTTAACCACATTTTTCTCTTTGATACAACAAATAACTTTCATTTTCAACAATGGGAGTTACTCACACACAACAAATGGAAAATAGGCCCCAGTCTTCTCAGAAATTAGTGAATGGACAACACAGATTACAGGCAACAGTAAAATATATTTCTACTGATAGCCCACTTTTCCTCTGCTGTTCTGGTTCAGAGTCAGGATATATGTCTCTATAACACAGGATATATGTCTCTATAACTCTTCCTCTTCCCTCTCTCCTTTAGGGAAAAGCATATTTTGCATTGGAACCGGCTGCCTAGGGAAGTGGTGGAGTCACCTTCCCTGGTGGTGTTCAAAAAACGTCTAGATGCGGTACTTCAAGACATGGTTTAGCAGGCATGGTGGTTT